>JAYMTM010000011.1:0-15948 GCA_036898045.1 Erodium gruinum
CCCCAGAAGCAAACCTACGTCAAAATCACCCTTCTTTGAAACACTTGGGCAGTGCTCCTGAGGCCGAATAAAAAAAAAGCATGTTGGGTCTTTGAAATGAAAGAGTTCGAATCATTTTGATAATAATCCGTTTGCTCGGTTTTCCCCAGAGGGCCTATGGTTTGAGTCCGTATAGCCCTAGAGAAAGTATAATAAAACTTTGAAATGGAAATTGGGAGGCATTCTTCTACATCTGGCTATTTGCTCTATTCAAAATCAATAAGAAAAAAAGGAAAAGTGACAAAAAGAAGAGGGAGCCCCCCCTTTCTAGTTAGAAACATCAAAAGGAAGTAGAAAAGAGGAAAAAAAATGGGAATTTAGAAGATTCAAATTCACAAAAAGGAGAAGTAAATGGAAATAGAATTCCAATCGATGACTCTTGCTGCAAAGGGTGCATGCACCACAACAAAGAAAAGAAATGGGGCGTTTCGTTTGCTCAAAACGGATGCGTGTTTCATAACTCAAAAGTTATGGGTACCTTGAGAATGGATTCCAATTCGAACCAAAAAATGCGATCTATTTTCCACCCTCATAGGAGGTCAACTCTGTTTCTGCTTTCTGAATATGAGATTTTCTGGGTATTTCTAATAATATCAAGTCTTATTCCTATTTTGGCATTTCGAATTTCGGGACTTTTCGCCCCAATTAGCGAAGGACCAGAGAAAGTTTCGAGTTCTGAATCGGGTAGAGAACCGATGGGCTATGCTGGGTTACAATTTAGAATCCCTTATTATATGTTTGCTCTGGTTTTTGTTGTTGAAACCGTTTTTCTTTATCCATGGTCAATGGGTTTTGACGTATTGGGGGTGCTCGTATTTCTAGAAGCTCGCCTTTTCGTGCTTATCCGAATTATGGGTTCAGTTTATGCATGGCGAAAGGGAGCATTGGAATGGTCTTCGGTTCGTAGTCTTCCTACATATACAAGAAAAGGTCAAAAAAAAGGACCATTGAGACCATTCTGAATTCCATCCAATTTGCCTTATTTGATCGAAGAACTCAAAATTCAGTTCTTTCAACTACATCAAAGGATCTTTCAAATGGGTCAAGACTCTCCAGTCTATGGCCCCTTCTTTATGGTACCCCCTGTTCCTTCATTGCATTTGCTTCATTAATAGGCTCGCGATTGGACTTTGATCGTTATGGACTCGTACCACGAGCAAGTCCTAGGCAGGGAGACCTTGTCCGGCACAGGAAGAGTGCAAGCGCCCCCTCTTTAGTGAGATTATATGAACAAATGCCCGAACCAAAATACGTGATTCCTATGGGAGCGTGCCGAATGACAGGAGGAATGTTTCGTACCGATTCTTATAGTCCTGTTCGGGGAGTTGATAAGCGAATTCCTGTAGATGCTTATTTGCCGGGGTGTGTGCCTAAGCCAGAGAGAGGCACCCTAGAACCCAACTTCGTAAGAAAAGAGCTCGAGAAATCAATGAGGATCAAATGGAGTCTGGGTCTGAACAGGCGAATCCCTCTTTTCCTACCAATCCCCAGTTTCGTGGTGGACGCAGTATTCATATTGGAAATTATGATCCAGGATTTTTCTACCAGCCAACAGCGAATTCTAAAAACCTCCCTGTCATTTTTCAAATACAAAAGTGCAAGACCTTCTCCGGAATGAGTGCATTAGGCCGGATTCCCCTTTCTAGACTAAGAAAGAGTGAATTAAGAAATTTCATCGTAAATGGGAAATACTTAGAAAAAAAAATACGGGTACGGGGGCCCTAAATACGATGCAGGGTCCGTTCTCTCCTTGGCTAGTCAAGCATGGGCTAGTTCATAGGTCGTCGGGTTTCCATTATCAAGGAATAGAGACTTTATAAAGCAAGTCCGAGGGGGGGCATTCCATTGCTGTCATTTTCTATGTATACGCTTACAATTACCTACGTTCCCAATGTGCTTATGATGCTGCACCGGGCGGACTCTTGGCTAGTGTATACCATCTTACGAGAGTAGAATGGGGTGTGGATCAACCCGAGGAGGTATGCATAAAAGGTTTTGTTCCAAGGAATAGGCGGGGGATTTCGTCTGCTTTCTGGGTTTAAAAAAGTGCGGATTTTCAAGAAAGGGAGTCATATGATATGGTGAGATCTCTTCTGATACTCATCCACGGCTCAAACGTATTTTAATGCCGGAAAGTTGGATAGGATGGCCCTTACGTAAGGATTCTATTGCTCCCCATTTTTATGAAATACAAGACGCTCATTGAATGAGAACAAAAAAAATCGTCATTTCCGGAACTCCGGATATTGAAGGAATATTTCTACGCTCCTTTCACGAGCAAGGAGAGAAATGTGGGTCTCCGTCATACTATGGGTAGGCTAACTAAAAAAAAAGACAATTAGGAATTGAGCGAGATTCTCAAAATGGAATTTGGAAGATACTTATTTCGAATGCGTCGAATCCATAGGAGGAACTCAAAAGGGAAGGGGTGCTCTATACCAGAAAGGTGACTTTGTATCGCGCACAGTGCTTCAAAAAAAGGGGGTGCGGGGAGGTCCATTTCCGGACAATTGGGAACCCTCGATCCCTAAATTGGATAAGAACTGAATTGGAGAGAGCGGAGACCCCTAGAAACAGAAATTGCCGGGAACCAGATTTGAACTGGCGACACGAGGATTTTCAGTCCTCTGCTCTACCGGCTGAGCTATCCCGACCATTTCCGCCGCATCACCCCTTCTTTTATTAGATGACTTGCCTTTCTGTCAATAAAAATGACGAAAAGCTATTGGAAGTCTTTTCCACGCCCCGAATCTCTTAGATTCTTAAGAAAAAGAAAGAGGACCTTGTCCAAAACACGTAATGGAATAAGATGGATTCTGAAGCCTTGAAGAAATCCAAGGAGGGTTCCTGGGCCACCCCCTGTGTCAGATATCCCGCACTGTGATAAGAAAAAAAGGGGGGTCCATTGGGTCCTTTTGTGAAAAAGGAAAAAAGGAGAAGAAATGAGAAAGATAAAAAATTTGGAAACTGCTTTTCAATTGAAAAGCAGCAACGCGTTGGGGAGTGGAAGGAGACTCTTTGGGGATAGAGGGACTTGAACCCTCACGACTTTTCACGTCGACGGATTTTCCTCTTACTATAAATTGCATTGGTGTCAGTATTGACATGTAGAACGGGACTCTATCTTTACTCTCGTCCGATGAATCCGTTATTCAACGGATCCATCAGACTCTGGGGTCAATGATTTGATCCATGATTCTTCGAGAGAAAGAATCCTATATATGGACTCGGGTTCTCATGAATCATTTGAGATCATTTGAAGCAATCTTTCAGTACATAGATTGCATATCTATACGTATGGGTTTCTCCTCACCCTTTCGAAAGGTTCCATAGAGGGCTTCCTTTCCCAACGTAACGCAGCCGACTCCATTTGTTAGAACAGCTTCCATCGAGTCTCTGCACCTCTCCTTTTTTCTCGCTTTCCGCGCTCCTCCTCATTTTCGTAAAACAGGATTTGGCTCAGGATTGCCCCTTTTTGCTTCCAGGGTTTCTCTGAATTTGAAAGTGATCACTTAGTAAGTTTCCGTACCAAGGCTCAATCCAACTAAGTCCGTTGCGTCTACCAATTTCGCCATACCCCCCTTCTTTTTGTTTTGAGTTGAGATTTGTTTTCGAATTGTTGCAATTCGAATCTCATTATGATTAGGATAAGCTAGCTTCGCTCTCCCTTTCATTTATGCGATAACCCTGGAATTCATTAGAATTCGATCGAGACCGATTCCTCGCGCTAAGGGTCTTCCCTTTTTTGATTGCCCCTGCCCCCTTTCATCTCGATTCGATCGGGGACCCTCCTTGGGTCTAAAAGATTCTACCATTTCTTTACCCGCAACGCAACTTAGACGGATAGATCCATATAGTACACAAGGTCTATATGTCGCCCTCCTCCCCTTTTTGAGAGCTCCTTTTGAATACTCGAAGGGTCGGGTCCCCTCTTTTCTTTCTTTTTTCTCTTTCCTTAGAGCAAATGCTATGCTATAGAACAGAAAAGAAAACAACGCAAATGGGATAAAGAAAAGGGGCACTTCGTTTCAAAAAAAGGATATCTAATAATAGAATGCATAATGAATATGAGACGATATATAGCTGGTTACGATTTGAAGAGTGAACCCTGCTCTAGTTAATAGTTCATTTCGATAACTTCTTTTTTCATTAATATCCATTTCGAATTCAATACGTAATGAGATAGAATTGAATCTTATAGAAAAAAAAAAGAAATTCCAAAAATTGCAAATATTTGTTTGAGTTCAAGGAAATGAAAAAGAGAATCTTACCTCTTTTTTTCTATTTCGAATGAAAGGGAAGATATGGTCTATTGATAGAATGGAGAAATCAATATCCATTTTCTACTAGACCGATCCCTTTTTTCTATTAATTCTTATATGAATTGGTATCCTCTCTTCTCGAATCGCAAGTATTTCTTTGCAAATGCAATTGAATTCTTATTCTATCTTCTTTTTCTTTGATTTTCTCTTCATTCTGAATAGCTAAGAATGCATGGAATCGTGCATTTGAATAGCCACGGCCCCCGTAGTTTCTGGACTTCCTATGTATAGAAAAGGCTCTTTGTTCGTTTAGCCCGCTTAGCTCAGAGGTTAGAGCATCGCATTTGTAATGCGAGGGTCATCGGTTCGATTCCGATAGCCGGCTTTTTTTCGATCGAAGAAGGAGTTAGATCCCCGCAAAACAAAGCCCCAAGGGCTCCCTTTTTTTCATTTTGCTTTTTATGTATACAATACAAAGGTCCGAATAGTGCTCGACTTCATCTCATTATTCTTTGGACTACTAGTAGTACCCTCCTTCAACGCTTTCGCTTGATTTCTCGTTGAGTTCATTTTTAATTTTTTGCATTTCGGTTTTTGAAATGAAAAAAGGGGGGAGTTTTTATGTCGCGTTACAGAGGACCGCGTTTCAAAAAAGTACAACGCCTGGAGACGAATTTGCCGGGATTCACGACTAAAAGGCCTATAATCCCCCTCAAAAAAAAAAGAGAAAGAATATATATTACTCGTTTAAAAGAAAAACAAAAATTGCGTCTTCATTATGGTCTTACAGAACGCCAATTACTGAAATACGTTCGTATCGCCGGAAAAGCGAAGGGTCCAACAGGTCAAGTTTTACTACAATTACTTGAAATGCGCTTGGATAATACCCTCTTTCGATTGGGTATGGCTTCTACTATTCCTCAAGCCCGCCAATTAGTGAATCATAGACATATTTTAGTAAATGGCCGCATAGTGGATATACCGAGTTATCGCTGCAAACCCCGAGATATTCTTACAGGAAGGGAGAAAGCAAAATCAAGAAATCTGATTCAAAATTATCTTGATTCATCTTCCTCCTCCCATAAAAGATTACCAAATCATTTGACTACTCACCCACTCCAATATAAGGGGTTGGTTCATCAAATAATAGATAGAAGGTGGGTCGGTTTGGAAATAAACGAGTTCTTGGTCGTAGAATATTATTCGCGGCAGACTTAACCCTAACTAAGATAGCAACAAAACAAGGTTTCGGACCCCTTTCCCCCTCCTTTCGCGGGCACGGCCTTCAAGCGATCGGATGGTTTTCTCTTCTCGGATTCATGTATCGTGGCATGGATCGGGAAAGCTCTTTTTCTCCTTCTAGGCTCTTTCTAGCATTTTCCTAACACGACCCCAATGCCATAGAAATTCGGAAAAAAGAATCGATAGAAAGAGTGCATTTTTGCAATAAGGGTATCCCCCCTTCTTGTAGTTGATACATTGTAGCCATTACTATTCCATTTCCTAATTGTGCGGAAAGAGAGGGATTCGAACCCTCGGTAAACAAACGTCTACATAGCAGTTCCAATGCTACGCCTTGAACCGCTCGGCCATCTCTCCTACACCATGATTATGGCCCCGAAACCGACTAAAGAGCGAGCCGTTCCAATGGGGTTTTCTTTTGTTAGGTAAGTCCGGACAAGAAATTCCACTATCTATAGAAAAAGAGAAAGAAAACCTTTCATCAAATTCATCAAAGAAAGGCCCATTTTGTGAGCCTGGGAAATCCCGGGATTCTTTGTGCGAAACGGTTCAAAACAAAGAACAAAGAGAGATGTATGCCTCTTTGGTTAGGAAGAGAGTGCTCCTACCCTCCTCTTTTTCTTCTCTTTTTCGTGAATGGAATCAATGGAAGGGGTATGAATCGGGGTCTATCTTTTGTTTTCTATGCTAACTATGGTTAATGGATACCTTTAGACGAGGATTCTATTTAGACTCCCATTCCATTTCCATAAGAATTCAAAAAGGAAAATGGCTTTCTTTCCCCTTTTCAATCTCTCAACAACAAGCCCCTAGCCCGTACCCCTATTCGAAATGCAAAAAGAAATCCCCGTAATTTCTCGACTTGCCATTTGATTCGGTACTTGCTTATGTACCCAACAAAGAGCGCGCGCTTGCTCTATTTTCGTCATAGAAGGATGCAACTTCGCCACAATCGGAGAAGGTCCATTGATTTTTCTCCCACTCCATGTGATGATGGGATGGGGAAAAAAGGGAATCGGATTCCAATAGTTCTTCTTTTTCTTGCTTCCTGTCAAACAAACATTGGAGTAAGGGGATCTCTCTTTTTTTTAATGAGTCTCTTTTCTTTTTATGTTATTTTGCGTTGTAGAATTCCTTTGTTTGTGGGATCGTTTTCTCGCGAGAGGTAATGAAAAGAATTCCAGAAGAGATTGCTCTCTATGCCTAGATCACGGATAAATGGAAATTTTATTGATAAGACCTTTTCAATTGTGGCCACCATCTTATTACGAATAATTCCGACAACCTCCGGAGAAAAGGAAGCATTTACCTATTATAGAGATGGTGTGATTTGATTCTTTTTTGCCCCCCGTCCTTAGGAGAAAGACACATGTATTCGGGATAGAAAGAAAAGGGGTTCTTGCAAAAAATCGACGCTTGCTGAAGGTGAAGTTTTTCAATAGCATAAGAACAATGCCTTCTGTCGTGTATCCCCGATTAATGCAACCTTAGGTGCTTGAATTGTCGATTGATTCGAGTATTGAGCAAAAGGTTAGACCTATGCGGGTTCGATTCTCGAATGTGGGTGAAGCCGATTCGACTAGTCCCAAATAGGCTACACAGCGGAAGAAGCACTACGTCTAGGAATCAACAACACGAAAATTTTGTTAGAAAGGGTCCCTTCCCTTATGTAGGATGGGGGCGAAGAAGAATGGTTGGGACAAGAAGCATCCATCTCGTTCGTACTTTGTATACGCGTATAACCATCGAAGACTGTTGAAGTGCCCAATGACCAGGAATTTGTGGGCGTTGAGGACAACGCAACCTTTCGAATGACCCTTCTTTTATCTAGTACCAAGACGCTTGCTGTTAAGAAAAACGCTTTGAAAGGGGGGTTGGCTAGAGCTTTCTTGTAAAAACACTAGCCCTGCTCAGTTAACAATGAGACCATTGGAATCTTTTTGGATTCCTTTTCCCACTCTCATTATACACACAAATGAAGGGAGGAGCCGTATGAGATGAAAATCTCACGTACGGTTTTGGAACGGAGATTCTTGAATCTTGAAATCGAACGACGACCGTAACGAATGTCGGCTCAATCCGAAGGAAATTATGCGGAAGCTTTGCAGAATTATTATGAAGCGATGCGACTCGAAATGGATCCCTATGATCGAAGCTATATCCTCTATAATATAGGCCTTATCCACACAAGTAACGGAGAGCATACGAAAGCTTTGGAATATTATTTTCGGGCACTCGAGCGAAACCCATTCTTACCACAAGCTTTTAATAATATGGCTGTGATCTGTCATTACGTGCGGCTATCTCCACTATAGAAAGAGAAAAAAAGGGAAGAGCAAGGACCCTATTGAATACTAGAACAAAAAAAGGCTTGCTACGTATGCCTCGTGGAAAACAACGATTTTTATCAGCTGTAGCAAGGAAAGAAACTTCCTAGAAGTTGAAATAGGAAAAAAAGAGATGCCTCCATACTTTATTCTATGGATAGAGGATCTAATTGATAGAGGAAGCGCCGTAAGGAGAAATTGGCGAGGTGTTGAGCCGAGCCAATGCAAGAGGAACTGCTTCCTTATGACTTCGCTCATGGTATGACAAAAGGTTTAGGAATCCCCTTATGTAATCGAGCGGACCCCCTAAGATTAAGGCATGAAGCAGCGGTGTAGCATCAGATCCCAAAGATAGTAAGGCTTTTCTTTTCTTCTTATTCATAAGAAGACCGGAAAAGTCTTTTTCAAGGATTCTATATCCATTTCTCTATGAAACGGAGATAGTTACCTTTAATCCAATTAGTAGAATAAAAAGAAAAGAATAGCGAAAGGACTCATGCTTTATTCTTCGGAGGATAGGAAAAGAGATAAAACGAAAATGAAAATCAATCATTAATCCAAATGAAAGTTGAAAACTCATGGAATTCACCTCTTTTAGTGAATCCTAAATAACTGGGATAGATCTCTCGGAAATTTATTTGAATGAATGAGAGAGGACAAAACCAAAAGAATGGATTGCGGAGCCGTATGAGGTAGGAAACCCTCAAGTACGGTTCTAAGGGAAGGGACCCCCTATTCCAACCGGGGAGAGCAGGCCATTCGACAGGGAGATTCCGAAATTGCGGAGGCTTGGTTCGACCAAGCCTCCGAGTATTGGAAGCAAGCTATCGCGCTTACTCCTGGGAATTATATTGAAGCACAGAATTGGTTGAAGATTACGAAGCGTTTGGACTAAGAAAAGAGGACTCTCTTTCTTTTTTCTTCCTTTTGGTTTTCGGGTTTTTCCATTTGTTAGAAGTCCTTCTTTCTTGTTCCCATTAGTCAAATAAAAGGCATTGGGAAGACCCAACCCAGAGCGAAGAATTTGCTTTTCTTATCTCCCTTCTAAAATCCTTCGTAAGGATAAAGGATAGACCGCTAGAGGAAGGAATCTATATGATTTTTTCGGTTATTCAAAAGAGCCCTCGAATGACTCACTAGATAGTGGCATAGCCCTCAGTCAATGTCCTGACCCTCGTAATGGACTGACGAATGCCTCCCTGTGGGATTTTGCATTTGGAATTCCAGTTCTTTTCGTTAGGAATTCATAGAATTGGACTCTTTTTTATGTAAGAGATAAGGCATCCCCCTCTAGGAACTTCGAATTGAAATAGGAGGAGGCTTCCTTTGCCGAAAGGGGGGTCCTTGTGCCCATTCAAAGCCCCGAAAGGGTTTGGCAAGGGGTCCATTAAGCGCCCGCCCGCTCTGTCATAATAGATCCGAACACTTGCCCCCGATCGTCTTCCCGATCATAATTGCTCTAGTGAATAACTAAAGAAAATAGATAGATGGGAGAAAGAAGACAAATCTCTCATAGGTTCCCAAATGACTTGACTGTTGGCGGGTCTCTTTGTATGTGTTGTCCGGAAAGAGGAGGACTCCATGATTATTCGTTCGCCGGAACCAGAAGTGAAAATTTTGGTAGATAGGGATCCCGTAAAAACTTCTTTCGAGGAATGGGCTAGACCGGGTCATTTCTCAAAAACAATAGCCAAGGGGCCTGAGACTACGACTTGGATCTGGAACCTACATGCGGATGCGCATGATTTTGATAGCCATACCCGTGATTTGGAGGAGATCTCTCGAAAAGTTTTTAGTGCCCATTTCGGCCAACTTTCCATCATCTTTCTTTGGCTTAGTGGCATGTATTTCCATGGCGCTCGTTTTTCCAATTATGAAGCCTGGCTAAGTGATCCGACTCACATTGGACCCAGTGCTCAGGTGGTTTGGCCAATCGTGGGCCAGGAAATATTGAATGGTGACGTGGGTGGGGGTTTTCGAGGAATCCAAATAACCTCTGGTTTTTTTCAGATTTGGCGAGCATCCGGAATAACGAGTGAATTGCAACTCTATTGTACCGCAATTGGTGCATTGGTCTTTTCGGCCTTAATGCTTTTTGCTGGTTGGTTCCATTATCACAAGGCTGCCCCAAAATTGGCTTGGTTCCAAGATGTCGAATCGATGTTGAATCACCATTTAGCAGGGCTACTAGGGCTTGGGTCCCTTTCTTGGGCGGGGCATCAAGTCCATGTATCTTTACCAATTAACCAATTTCTAAACGCTGGAGTAGATCCGAAAGAGATCCCACTTCCGCATGAGTTTATCTTGAATCGGGATCTTTTGGCTCAACTTTATCCCAGTTTTGCCGAGGGAGCAACCCCCCTCTTTACCTTGAATTGGTCAAAATATGGGGAATTTCTGACTTTTCGTGGAGGATTAGATCCAGTAACTGGCGGTCTCTGGCTGACCGATATTGCCCACCATCATTTAGCTATTGCAATTCTTTTTCTGATAGCGGGTCACATGTATAGGACCAACTGGGGCATTGGCCACGATCTAAAAGAGCTTTTAGAAGCCCATAAGGGCCCCTTTACGGGCCAGGGGCATAAAGGCTTATATGAGATTCTAACAACGTCATGGCATGCTCAACTATCCCTGAATTTAGCTATGTTAGGCTCGTTAACCATTGTTGTAGCTCATCATATGTATTCTATGCCCCCCTATCCATATCTAGCTACTGACTATGGTACCCAACTGTCCTTGTTCACACATCACATGTGGATTGGCGCATTTCTCATAGTTGGCGCTGCTGCGCATGCAGCCATTTTTATGGTACGAGACTATGATCCAACGACGCGATACAACGATCTATTAGACCGTGTCCTTAGGCATCGCGATGCCATTATATCCCACCTCAACTGGGTATGTATATTTTTAGGATTTCACAGCTTTGGTTTGTATATTCATAATGATACCATGAGCGCTTTGGGGCGCCCCCAAGATATGTTTTCTGATACCGCTATACAACTACAACCTATCTTTGCTCAATGGATACAAAACACCCACGCTTTTGCACCGGGTACAACGGCCCCTGGTGCCGCAACAAGTACCAGTTTGACTTGGGGGGGAGGGGCCTTAGTGGCAGTGGGTGGCAAGGTCGCTCTGTTACCTATTCCATTAGGAACCGCGGATTTTTTGGTCCATCATATTCATGCATTTACGATTCATGTGACCGTATTGATACTCCTGAAAGGTGTTCTATTTGCGCGCAGTTCTCGTTTAATACCGGATAAAGCAAATCTTGGGTTTCGTTTCCCTTGTGATGGGCCTGGAAGAGGGGGGACATGCCAAGTATCCGCTTGGGATCATGTTTTCTTAGGCCTTTTTTGGATGTACAATGCGATTTCGGTAGTAATCTTCCATTTCAGTTGGAAAATGCAGTCAGACGTTTGGGGGAGTCTAAGTGAGCAGGGGGTCCTAACTCATATTACAGGAGGGAACTTTGCCCAGAGTTCCATTACTATTAATGGGTGGCTCCGCGATTTCTTATGGGCACAAGCATCCCAGGTAATTCAGTCTTATGGTTCTTCATTATCTGCATACGGCCTCTTTTTCCTTGGTGCTCATTTTGTATGGGCTTTTAGTTTAATGTTTCTATTCAGCGGACGCGGTTATTGGCAAGAACTGATTGAATCCATTGTTTGGGCTCATAATAAATTAAAAGTTGCTCCTGCTACTCAGCCGAGAGCCTTAAGCATTGTACAAGGACGGGCTGTAGGAGTAACCCACTACCTTCTGGGTGGAATTGCCACAACATGGGCGTTCTTCTTAGCAAGAATTATTGCAGTAGGATAATGGCTAGGAGGATTTGAAAGGCATTATGGCATTAAGATTCCCAAGGTTTAGCCGAGGCTTAGCCCAGGACCCCACTACTCGTCGTATTTGGTTTGGTATTGCTACCGCGCATGACTTCGAGAGTCATGATGATATTACGGAAGAACGTCTTTATCAGAATATTTTTGCTTCTCACTTCGGACAGTTAGCAATAATCTTTCTGTGGACTTCGGGAAATCTCTTTCATGTCGCTTGGCAAGGCAATTTTGAGGCATGGGTACAAGACCCTTTACACGTCCGACCCATTGCTCATGCAATTTGGGATCCTCATTTTGGTCAACCGGCCGTAGAAGCTTTTACTCGAGGGGGGGCTCTTGGTCCCGTGAATATCGCCTACTCCGGTGTTTATCAGTGGTGGTATACAATTGGTTTACGTACTAATGAAGACCTTTCTACTGGAGCTCTTTTTCTATTCTTTCTATCGGCCCTATCCTTAATCGCGGGTTGGTTCCACTTACAACCGAAATGGAAACCCAGCGTTTCGTGGTTCAAAAATGCAGAATCTCGTCTCAACCATCATTTGGCAGGGCTATTCGGAGTAAGCTCTTTGGCTTGGACAGGGCATTTAGTCCATGTCGCTATTCCTGGATCCAGGGGGGAATATGTTCGATGGAATAATTTCTTAGATGTATTACCCCATCCGCAGGGATTAGGCCCCCTTTTGACAGGGCAGTGGCATCTTTATGCTCAAAACCCCGACTCAAGTAGTCATCTTTTTGGTACCTCTCAAGGATCGGGAACGGCCATTCTAACCCTTCTTGGGGGATTCCATCCACAAACGCAAAGTTTATGGCTGACTGATATGGCCCATCATCATTTAGCTATTGCATTTCTTTTTCTCGTTGCTGGTCATATGTATAGAACGAACTTTGGGATTGGGCACAGTATAAAGGATCTTTTAGAAGCCCATATTCCTCCGGGGGGGCGCTTAGGGCGTGGACATAGGGGCCTTTATGACACAATCAATAATTCGATTCATTTTCAATTAGGCCTTGCTCTAGCCTCTTTAGGGGTTATTACTTCCTTGGTAGCTCAACACATGTACTCCTTACCCGCTTATGCATTCATCGCACAAGACTTTACGACCCAAGCGGCCTTATATACCCATCACCAATATATCGCAGGGTTTCTCATGACAGGAGCTTTTGCTCACGGAGCTATTTTTTTCATTAGAGATTACAATCCGGAGCAGAATGAGGATAATGTATTGGCAAGAATGTTAGACCATAAAGAGGCTATCATATCTCATTTAAGTTGGGTCAGCCTTTTTCTCGGGTTCCATACTTTGGGACTTTATGTTCATAATGATGTCATGCTTGCTTTTGGCACTCCTGAGAAACAAATCTTGATCGAACCCATATTTGCCCAATGGATACAATCGGCTCATGGGAAAACCTCATATGGGTTCAACGTACTTTTATCTTCAACCAATAGCCCAGCCTTCATTGCTGGTCGAAGCCTATGGTTGCCTGGATGGTTAAATGCTATTAATGAGAATAGTAATTCACTATTCTTAACAATAGGTCCGGGAGACTTCTTGGTCCATCATGCTATTGCTCTCGGTTTACATACAACTACATTGATCTTAGTAAAAGGTGCTTTAGATGCACGTGGTTCCAAGTTAATGCCAGACAAAAAGGATTTTGGATATAGTTTTCCTTGCGACGGGCCGGGGCGGGGGGGTACCTGTGATATTTCGGCTTGGGACGCATTTTATTTGGCAGTTTTCTGGATGTTAAATACCATTGGATGGGTTACTTTTTATTGGCATTGGAAACATATCACATTGTGGCAGGGTAACGTTTCACAGTTTAATGAATCTTCCACTTATTTGATGGGGTGGTTAAGGGATTACCTCTGGTTAAATTCTTCGCAACTTATCAATGGGTATAACCCCTTTGGTATGAATAGTTTATCCGTCTGGGCGTGGATGTTCCTATTTGGACATCTTGTTTGGGCTACTGGATTTATGTTCTTAATTTCCTGGCGGGGGTATTGGCAGGAATTGATTGAAACCTTAGCCTGGGCGCATGAGCGCACGCCCTTGGCCAATTTGATCCGATGGAGAGATAAACCAGTGGCTCTGTCCATTGTGCAAGCAAGATTGGTTGGATTAGCCCATTTTTCCGTAGGTTATATATTCACTTATGCAGCTTTCTTGATTGCCTCCACATCGGGCAAATTCGGTTAAATTTGCCTTATCTTGTATCCCCGCGAATTGCATTTCCTTTGAGGGAGAAGGAGGGAGGCCTTCTTCTATTTCTACATCTAGGATCCGACTTCTAAGAGTGATACTGATAGGGAACTGAACCGTTGTGGCAAAGAAAGGGTTGATTCAGAGGGAGAAGAAGAGACAAAAATTGGAACAAAAATATCATTTGATTCGTCGATCCTTAAAAAAAGAAATATGCGAAGTTCTGTCGTTGAGTGATAAATGGAAAATTCATGGAAAGTTACAAGCCTCACCGCGCAATAGTGCACCGACCCGCCTTCGCCGACGTTGTTTTGCAACCGGAAGACCGAGAGCTAACTATCGAGACTTTGGACTGTCCAGACACATCCTTCGGGAAATGGTTCATGCATGTTTGTTACCGGGGGCAACAAGATCGAGTTGGTAAAGATTAAAGAAAAAAAAGTCCCTTTCAGTTTCGATCCATTTCAAGGATTCGTGATCCGAGGAGGCCCCTTGCACCATTCTGTAGAAATGGGCTATACTATTTCTACAGATAGCGGAGAGGGGCGCATTCCATCCTTCTTTTTGTCTGTCTCTTCGATCCTCCTTCTTCGATTCATGGCGGGGTAGAGCAGCTTGGTAGCTCGCAAGGCTCATAACCTTGAGGTCACGGGTTCAAATCCCGTCCCCGCAACGCGGAGTAGAGCAGCTTGGTAGCTCGCAAGGCTCATAACCTTGAGGTCACGGGTTCAAATCCCGTCTCCGCAACATTCCCATTTTTTGCCAAAAAGGGTCGTTTTCGATTATTCCAATCAAACCCATTCGAAAGATAAATGGACCTAACCCATGGAATCATAACTATACCCCCTAATCTGATATTCGCTATTAAAGGTCCGTCGAAAAAAATATGAAATCCTAAGAGCGCCCTTTTGCATTTCATATTTCTTTCGACGCCGAACGCATTTGTCGCTATTTCCGATTCAATCCTCTTCTTAGCCTAGCCTAGAGGGTCCACGAAATAAAGAAATGGGAGATTCCCCTCCCCCTCTTTCATAGAGAAAGGCTTCTTCTGCTTATTCGAAGTCAGAGCCGAAGGGCCCTTGTCAATTCCATAACTTTCTTGGATTCCAGAATCCAATAGAGACTTGGATTTCTATCAATATCGCCCATTTGAAATAGATCGGAGCATAGCTTCATCTACGAAATCTGTCGATAATGACGTGAGGGTTCCTTTTATTACGGGGAAGGGAGTGGAGAATGAGTGCGAGAAAGAGACTTTCGAGTTCGAGTTTTTCCGTTTTTGCTTCTTAAATGCAATCCAATAACAATCGAAAATAATAAGAAGATGCAAGAGGAAATGCTCTTTTTTCTGTTTCTGTCATAAAAAGGCTTAATAGAAAACAATTGGAAGTCTCGTTCTTGGAAAGGGGAAAGAGAATCAAAGAAAATGAAAAAGTCCATTCTAAGGAAGGTAAGAAAAAAGAGAGGATACTCGATTCAATTAATAGACATAGAAATGAATCCATAAAGTCTTCTTTTTTCTTAATCTCACGAGCAAGGTTCAAGAAAGGGGTTCAAAAGATTTGTTGAGGGAATAAGCCGAGCAGGGTTGGGACGAAAATGGTAACAAGAAAAGGAATCACTTCTTCCTTTCTTTGAACATCGCTGAAAAAAGGAGAGGCCGATAGCCTTGATGAGTTATAAGACAATACGCGGTTCAGGTTCAAACTCAAATGCTTCTTGTTAGCAAGGAAGAACCTAACTAAATGCAGTTCATGGATTTCCCCACTTTTGGTTATGGACCCATAAAGCTTTTTTTTCGAAACCCATTCGAATTCGATTAGAAGGGGGAGTGTACGAGAAATCAAATCATACAGAAAGGAAGGGGTTGAAGAAGGCTCCAAAAATGGCACGAGGGTGCTCGGAAATGGTTGAAGTAGTTTTTGAATAGGAGAATCTCTATGACTATTGCCCTTGGTAAATTTACCAAAGACGAAAACGATTTATTTGATATTATGGATGACTGGTTGCG
>JAYMTM010000012.1:0-15272 GCA_036898045.1 Erodium gruinum
CTTACGTCGATGACATTCGAATTGCACCGCAATGACCAGTTTTTTCGATACTACCATTGTAAATTTTTCTTTGTAAATAATTTTTTTTTTTGTTTTTTGCATTTTGTATTTTCTTTGTCAAACCTGCCTGCGTGCAGATATTTCAAAGTTTTTATTGTTTTTATTCTCATCATGGCTGTTATGTAAATATCATGTTAAAATTACTTTTTCTTTTGTTTTCAAATTACATACCTACGTGTATGAACTTTCTGTTACTTGTATTTTCGTTTTGAACTAATTTTTAGAAGACTTAATTTTTTGTGATTGATGTATCACGGTGATGACGTTTTTGTTCCTTTGATTAGTATTAATTCTCTTTTGTAACATTTCGTATTATTTCTTGTTTGAATTTTCACCCAGTGATGTGTTTGTCACCTTAATTTGTTAGTTGTTTTGTATTTTTTACTTTTTTATGTTCTAGTATTAATTTTCGTTAATTTGTACATAGTTCCTACAAGCCGTTACTACCTCGTCGAAGGTAGAAACGACTTTATTATTAGTAACATCTTTGTTTGCATTTTCGAAGAGTTTTTTGCTTTATATTTTCTCTCTTGTGTTTTGCAAACCCTTAATGCGATATCGTCGTATATTGCAACTGGTTAAGCGTGATGAATACTCGGCGAAGTAATCTCACGTGAACACCAATCGTTGAATTGGTATTCCATACCCCGTGCAAACTCGAGAATTGATTTGCCAGAATCGATTGTCACGCAGTCTGATATTTTACCACCTCAGGATAAGATGGCGCATGAATCGACAAACAGGTTGATACTGTAAGCCGCAAAGTCTCTTTGAACGATATATGCAACACAACAGGTGTAGCAAGTTTAAAGAGCACTCTTTTTGTCCTGGTTGACATAGGATGCGTCATCGAACGCAACCATTTATTTATTTATTTATTGGACCGCAGCCCTCAACAAGCAACAACGGGTCAGTTGAATGCGCATTATCCGACATTCAGGTTGGAAATGTAAGTCGCTCGCTCTCACAAGAACATTAAAATAAGAGGTACTCTGCCAAGGCACGAATCGGATACGCGATACCTATCGAGCCTCTCTCTTTCTAGAGTCTTAGATTGAGGCGAGCTCACGCTATCCGAACGTGACCTAAAATGAAGAATTATCACGCTTCCCGTCCAACCGAGACGGCGCGAGTTCCACTGGACAGAGTTCCGATGGCTCCGTGAATAATTCCAATTTCGTACGTAACGCAAGAACGTTACAAATGTTCAGAGAGCTAAATGAATTACCGCGATGGTATTCGGGATTACCGCGGTGTAGTCCCTTTAAAAGATAAACTGACTTTCCTCTCAAATAAAACGATCAGTTGCAAAGCGCCTTCTCCGACATTCAGGTTGGAAATGTAAGCCGCAAGTCTCCTAGAAGAACATTAATTTAATAGGTACTCTGCCCTGGTATCGCAGGATATAAAGAAGCGACGGATTCGCGTTGTTTTCCTCGTGTTTTGTTGATACCTAAAACGACAACAGGTGCTCTGCCTGGGTAATACCGAAGTGGCTGTTAAAATCCTGCACGATTTTTTCGGAAACTTTGGGCCATTACCAAAAAGACAACAGGTACTCTGCCTGGGTAAACACCCACTATTTTTTCAACGCTGGGTGTTATTACCAAAAAATGACAGATAGTATCTCCACGAGGTGATACAATGTTCAGGGAGCACAATTACCGCGATGGTAATTAGAACTACCGCGGTGTAGTTCTCACACGATAAACTGATCGAGTCTTTCGAGCCATAGGAAAACGATCGTCGAATCGTATCTGAAAGCTCATTTCGGCCTTGTCACCTTGCTTGTAATGACAACCAGTTGAAGTATGCGCTTTAATCGACTATCAGGTCGGATTTTGTAAGCCGCTCGTAACACCTCCACTAGGAGCATATTAATAATTGGTTCTCTGCCACGGTACATCTATGCGCCAAGATGTTGAGAAATTGAGACATGTCACCATCAAATCGCGAGATCTTGAGGAGACTTGTGCTCAAAGACTTCTTCACCTTTGGGCTGTGTAGATGATATTACCGAAAATAGACCGTAACACACTAGGTGTTATATTGGTATGCTCGGAGAGTTTATTTTTACCGTGTTGGTAAATGCAACTACCGCCGAGTAGATGCAAGGTATTATTCGAACTGGTTCACAATTACAGCAAGTTCAAAATTGGTAAATTAGTGGTCAAGGTTTACGAACCCTTTACACCCTGAAAAAAGGACATGCTATTAATTGGTACTCTGCCATGGAGGCATACCATGCCGACAACCTTGCGCAATGCAGCTTGTTCGAGAGCACGGTATTGCCATCTCCATTGCCAATGAAAAGAACCGCCTGCTAGGGCGATTGTTACCTTGATCATTGGCGATGTGAGCCAAAAATGAACTGTAACACATAAGGTGTTATATACGCATGTTCAAATCAGGAAGACCGCTGATCAGCACTCTTGGTCGTCGAACCAATTGAAACCCATCCAAAGGACATGCACTATTTCGGTTCTCTGCCTCGGTGTTTCCCACCTTGATCTGGAGTCGGTCAGGTTCCCGGCCAGACGACTCACAAGTGGTGAAATCACCGAAAAAGATGGTGCTCTGCCTCGGTACTCACCTACCTAGTCAGCAAGCGGATACTTGTAACGTTACTCGAAGAAACAGACTCGGACAGTAACAGTTTACGGTTTCGCAGAAGACGAAGTAGTGAAGTTACCGAAAATGACCACGCGCCCATTCGCTGGAAAATAAATCGTTGTATTTGTCCCAGCGACTTGGCGATTGGAATCGAAAAGTAACATAGAAGATGTTGCAAGTATGTCCGAATGGGATGCTGACACCTAGGGAATTGAGAGGAACTTGGTAGCATGGTTTACGAACCATTTTTAAGAGCCGCATAAGAACATATTAATAATTGGTACTCTGCCACGGTACGCACCCCGTATCTGGAAGAAATCAGGCATGGTCCTGGAGGATTCCGCGGGTGATGACGTTACCGAAAAGGACAGGTACGCTGCCTGATAATGCCATGACTTGCACGGAACCGGTTACGGGTTCCAGCATGAGATGTAGCGATGACTACCTTTCTGCAAGTCATGACACACACGAAACCGATGACACAGCTTCAATTAAAGAAGCCAGTTTCTTTTCGTAGTTGGTGTTGTTCGAGCTTTCGTGTTATCAAAAATGCCAATTTTAACACAATTAAAGTGTTATAATATGTTCAGACGGACAACGCTGCAAGAAGGATATACTATAATAACAGGTTTCCCAGCCTGCGAATCCTCTGCGAGAATTGCAGAAATCGCTGTGTCATTATTTTGCATATCGATAATCGCGATCCGGCAGGCACGTGCCATTTTTCGCATTAGCGCAAATGATGACAGCTTCTTCTGCAAATGCCGCAGCAAGCGATTTCGAAAAATGGACGTAACATACAAGATGTTACATATATATATATCCAATGCAGCGAGGCTACCAAGCACAAAATTTGAAATTTGAATACCATTCTTTGATTATTACGCGGTACCACCTATACATGAACCTGTTGCTGGGCCTTGATGGTCGATTAATTTATTTTCTCTTGTCTAAGTTATTCTTTACCGTATGCCTCTGCCATTCTCATCGTAGAAACGCAGGGGGGCAGGGGGACAGCTCCGCTGCCACGTACATGCATAGTATATCATGTTTTTATCCGTGCTTTTCTCCGCTGGTTACGCCATCGAGCAAACCTCAGAGGGGCATATGTGATATACTACTATGCCGTACGTGGTATGTATAGGGCTCGCCCACATGGTAACACTGCGTTGCACTAAGGCAACACTGCGTTGTATTCTCGTCAGCTAGCCATACGAGCCAAGCGACGAGAGTACAGAACGCCAGTAATGTATCCGAGTGCACGCGGGTATGTTATTCACGGTTAATGGGTTAATGCAGTCATTTAATTATAAGTTTTTACTCTCGAGTGTTAAGTGTTATATTTAGTGCTTTAGTTTTAGTTAGTTATTAGTGAAACCAATGAATAGACGAGAAGGAGTGATGATCTACTCGTCGCCACTCTGGGTAAGTACTTGCACATATCAGTGTGAATAAGTTAGATCTCCTTGCCAGAGGAGATCACTTATCCAAACCTACACCACAGTGTGTAACACCAACGTGTGTATATTTAGTTTAAGAAAGTGTCTTGTTAACGTACATAAATACATAGAATATGTGATTATGTAAAACCTGTAACGTGTTGTTAATATTGCACACATTAAATATTATTCTCGTGTATAACTTGTTATTATTTATGGTGTGTATGATCATATGTTAAGAGTGTAAAAGCAACCATTTCCTACTCACGCCCTAGCCGAGCATGTGAGGTATTCCGGTGAGTATTTAGTAGAAATACTCTAAGGGATATTTCTTGGAAACAACACAATAGCAACCATCGTAAGTCACATTACCAATCACTGCTTTAAGTCAATTTACCCTCTTACATTGGCGCCCTTCCGAGTGTCCAAAAAGCACAGATTCGTCGTAATCTGAGCTTGGAGGAAGTAAATCGTTATGAGTACAAAGTTTAGATCGCGACCAAACTTTGGAAAATAATACTTGCAGTATGATTTCATTGTACTTACGATTCACTTCTTGACTATTCTCAGACCAAAGTGTCCGAAAATAGGAAAGGAAAGAATACTTGTGAATATTTCAAAGTAAATAATCACGAAAGTATTAAGTTGCTTTCACTCATACACACACACACCTAGTCAAATTTGCCAGAATTTGACGAAAACGTGTTTATTTTTACATGTGTATGTGTGGTGGTAGATGATGAAATCCATCGATGGATAAAAAATCCGTTGAGAATTTCTCAGAACTCAATCCGTTCGTTGAAACGTGAAAAGCGAGTTCCAGCTTGTCCGCCGCATTGTTGCGTGACCCCTACCACCACCCAAGGACAGACACACACGTCGCACTAGCCGCCATCTTTTGATGTCGCTGCTGCAGCTGCGTAGCCACCAACCGACGAGTTGATAGCTACCGCGGCTCGCATTATATATTTTTCTTTTCAAGTGTGACGACGGTTCTAGCAACGCTCCTCTAGAGAAGCAGCTTGACTGTCATTGTGTTATTTTTTCGCGCGCATTTTTTGCGTCCTCCGTGTGTGTCTTGTCCGGTATCTTTTCACGTTTTATTTTTTAAAGTGAATTTTGATACTAAGCAATTTATTTGCATAATTTCTCCGCGTTTGTTTTTCAACCACGCGATCAGCAGCAGTAGAACTTCTGTTCGAAGCTATATTTTGCAGCAGTATTGGTAAGTAATATCGTTGAATATTACAGTACATTTCGCGAGTGGCTTTTCAATCAAAGCAAACACATCGCAAGCATTTTTCGCGTATTTTTCAAACCAGCACTCAAAGCTGAGTGATAATTCAGTGTCCTTGTATTTTTTCAGAAATACCCAAGGTGGTATTTTGGCACCTGAATTTTTTCTCCAGCAATTCGTGTTCGTGTTCGCGATTCATTCGAAGCTAATTTTTTAGCTGAGATCTAGTGCTCTTTATCTTGTCCGAGTCACCTCTGAAGTGACTTTGCACTTGAATCCCGCTAAGAAACACGTTTCGAGCACGTGTGAAGTCAGTTCATTCTGACTCAGCGCTTTTTATCTTGTCCGGATTACTCGCCGTAGTAATCTAGCGACTTGAGTCAACCGACTGTATAGCTCAGTGCTAGTGAAGCGCAATTTACGTGATAGAATATTTTTGTGTACCAGAACCAACTCGCGAATTAAAACCAGCATTGCACGTGAATTTGTGTTCGAAATTTAATAGAAATTTCACACAAAAAAGGGAAAATATTCGTCGTAATATTACCCCAGCTGTAGTTGAATTCGAACGAAATGGCATTTACTGGACCAGCTGCAGGCACCCGAAGTAAAGCGGTAGCCCTTACGCAACACCAAGTACATTGCTTATGTATTGGTGAAACGCACGAAGAATCGTGCGTTACGTTGAAAAATTCGGATAACAAATCCAAACGGAAAAATCGAAAAAATCCACCTACGCAGGATTTAAACGTAGAACAACCTGAACAACAATCGAGTCCGCAGAACCTTGTGGAATCATTGTTCAGCAGTCATCCGCCATCAAACAATTCTGACGAAGAATATGACGAGGATGATGATGAGGATGACGAAGATTACGTACCTACCGAAGAAAATAACATGGTACATGGATCAGATCTCCCTGACCCGCCCCCAGCGAGGACACGTCACCTGCAAAATTACAGGGACTCAAAAAGGGAAGAATGCAGATCCAAAACTGAACCGAAACGACCTGAAATCGCCACCGATGCTGAAATAAATGATCCGTTGAGATCGTTGTTTCAGCAAACATGGGATTTCACTGAAGGTGCCATAGAGAACCTACAGATTGGTCAAGCAGTTCAAGAACACAGCCTTATCCGAATAGAAGACTGTCTAATTAATCTTGTGGACCATGCAGGTAGTACGAACCGCAACATTGACGGATACAGAAACGACGTAAAAGACGTTCGTGAACACTGTACCCAATGGGCCACTGGCATGAAAGAATATGTAGGTCAAACTACCGGTGCAGCTTTACAAAAAGCTGACAGCGCGATGCAAAAGGCAACGCAATGTGAAACCAAATTTGACCAAGCGACCAACCTATTCAAAAATGAAATGACAAAACATAAGGCAGAATGCAGCCAGTTAGCTCATGCAGTTGCGGATATGAGAAAGGAAGGTGGATGTAGACCCAACAGTGGTCTTAATTCCACCCCAACCTTGAAAATAAATGCCAACTTAGTCAGAAGTGCTGGCATTTATTATGACGAATCGAAACGTTACTTCCCTCATGAATTTGTACGTCAGTTCGAAGACTACGTAAACAAAAGCAATGCCGCCGAAACTCAGAAAATTTACGCATTCCAAGGAGTAATTGAGACTCAAGATGCGACAGAGTGGAAAGGCGACATGGTGGGAATAACGGACTACGAAGACCTAAAACAGAGATTCCTTCAACATTATTGGAACAGTCAGTGTCAAAACGATGCATGGGAATATTTCCAGAAATATTTTTGCGAAACCAAAACGGAGAAACGTCTGTTCTTGGAGATAAAGAGATGGGTCCTATCTCTAATCAAACGCAAACATCCAAATATTTCCAAAGTATTGGAAGTGGCAGCTGAAAAAGTGCCTTACCCATACGATAAGAAATTAGCGAAACAAACTACAGTGGAAGGTTTTATAAGAAAACTTGACGAATTCGCTAACTATGACTCTGACCCGAAGAATAATGTACGCATTGCAGTTCGCAACAGCGCGATGACGCCCGTTCAATGGCAACAAACTCCATCATTCGAATGGAATAGAATGCCTAACAACAATTGGAATAACGGAAACGGTTTACCACAGTCCACGTATTGGATACTCAATGCGAATGGACAATGGACTCAAATTCCCGGTAACCCGAATAATAACTGGAATTTGAATCAATGGGGTAATCAGACTCCGATGACTTCAAACCAGAATTTCGGTCCGCAAATAAGTTGGAATCAAAACTCCAACTCGAATTGGAATATGGGTAACAATCAAAACTTCCAGAATTCCAACCTTAATGGAGGATGGAATTCGCAGAAGAATGCGAAGAATTCTAATTCTGACAGGAATAGGAATTCTACGCAAGGTCCTACTCCAACAGGGAACTGGACGAACCAACCCATGATCACGAATTCACCGCATAATGCGCCGGAACCTCCGAAGAAATCGTATCTAGCTGTTACGAACAAAAATGTAAACGAAGGACAACTACAAATGGCATACCAAAAGCTACAAAAGGCTTTAGGTAACAATTTCAAAGGGAATCAGAAAATTAATTTCTATCCCAACTCGAACAAAACTAGTAATAGTAATGGCGTTAAACAGAACACTCATACTAATACTAATTCGAACAATTCTGGTGGTAATAACAACAGTAATGATAATGCTAAACCCCAGAACAGCGACAATCGTGGTGAAAAACCGCATGAAGCCAGAAAACCCTCGACTTTCCAACCGAAAGTGTCTAGTCAGATACCTTTACCAGTACATTTCTTCGTAATAAACGAGGATGGTACGGTAGGAGAAGGTACTCCGGACAATGCCGATTTCTGTGCAGAAATCGAAGAAATCGACCTGAGTCAAGATTCCAACGAGAGTCAAGACCAAGGAAACGATGACAATTCGGAAAACTAAAAGGACTAGACACTACAGGGGCACGGTCTAGTAACATCAAAGTCCCCATGAAGTCAATCTTTACGGAATTCATTTGGGTAGGCGACGGTATAGCGCATTTCCTAAAAAGAGGAGACACGCCATTACCTGTAGCGGTGCCACCATATTTACGTGATCAATTACCAATTGAAGAATTATACAGACGTATAGAGAAAACGGAATTCCCCGAAGGAGAGAAATTCGTTCTATCAGCTCTGCAATTCGAATTGAATCACTCACCTCAACCTTATGACAAAATAAAGAAAAGTCTAAACAAACTCTTAGATCTACTAGTCAAAGATAAAGGGGCGGAATTGATTATATTAATCTTCCCAATAGTAAAACCCTGCATTCCAGGTGACCCCAAAAGCATTGGCGTTAAACTAGATCGATATATCGAATACCGTAAAATATTCCAAAACGCGGCGGACGACCAAATTGTAATATTCTGGAAAGAACCGCCCATGTATTATTTGCAGACGCAAAAATTGATAACGGCCTCCGGTGTCGAAGCGATTGGCGTCATGGCAGATAAAAACCAACGAGTAATTCCTTGTGAACGAAAGTTCAAATTCGAAAAGGATAGGAACAAGTACTACCCTGCTATACCTACGTACCGTGTGATTTACGACATGGTTTGTACAGGTATATACAGACTATTCGAAGAATGGAAACGAGTACGTTTAAGCAGAAACGCGCTCAAATCTCCATACGACGAAATGCAAAAGATTCTCCAACAACGTCCGCAACCTCCGTACACGTACATGGCTCCGCCTGAACAGCAACCTAAGCAGGAAGAAGCAACAAAGGTTGAACCATTAAAAGGTAGTCAGGTCGTCGAACCTAGAAAGAAAACCTTATTTATGGAATATCGAACCTCGTGCAATAATCCTAATTGCCAACGAGATCCAACGTGTTGCATGTTACCGGAAGAATATTATGAAACATTCACGGACAAGTACACCCGTCCTGCTCAGTTAACAGAACTTGACGACGACGGGCTAGTACAAGAAAATCAAACTAAGAAATCCATAAGAGAGATGGATGTCAAATGTTTGATAATGGAGGATCCAGAACTCGTACTAGACGAGTTTCCGGAACTTGATTACTCCCCAACTCCGTTTGAAGTCTTGAACATTCACCATAGAGCGAAAGATCGAAGACCAATCGGAGATTTTGGAGTTAAAAATGCAATAATCAAGAAACCTCCCAAAGACAGATTGCTCAGATTGTTGACAAGGGATGGCATTAAGACATTCCCGTGTAATAGTGATACGACTACAACACGTGTGAAATTCATAAGAGGCCTACCTGCCGACAAGAAATGGAGACATCATGCACTTCGAAAACGAATAATTAAAGAAGCTCGAGCACTCGAAGCGATTGACAACGCACACCTTGATGAAACTCAGCTGAAAGAAAAAGCTAAACCATTAGTGGTAAACGAAGGTACCGATGACCCAACTTGCGTCGTTCCAATCACAGTAGGTGATAAGATCGTCGCCATTCAGTTGGACTCGGGAGCACTTCCCAACGTTATCTCAAGGAATGTGCTGAAACAACTCAAATTGAAAGTGCCACATGCAGTACGCGAAATCGCTATGGATCGCATCGTGCAGCTACGTATGGCCAACAATGCAATTGAACGAGCGTCACAAATTCTGGCTGAAATCACATTTAATTTTGGTCCAAAGGAATTCGTTGTACCATTCTACATAATGGACACCATTGGCAACACTTTCATACTGGGAAGAGTAGCCATGGAGCATTTGGATCTACACTTACATTTCCGCCAGAGATGCGTAAGTCATGAACCTAAGGATGATGATCATTTTACAATTGCATTTATAAACCCAGATGTGTATAAAGATGCGCTCTCTTTATTTAAGATTGAGCAAATCCCTGAACACACTACTATAACTATTGATTTAATGGCCACAAGCATGTCTACAAGAGACAAGCTAAAAGAGCCTGAAGAAGACCGAATTAAAGCAGTACGTATTATGCAGAAAAATCTCATCGAAGATTTAGCTGAAATACGAGAGCTTGGCATTGCACCTCAAAAGGAGGTAGACGATGCCATGCACAAGATCAATGCTTATCAAGACATATTTAGTCTGAATCCGGGATGTTACAAAGGTGAAAAAGTACATTTCAACTTTATCCCCGGTGAGGGGCACCTAGCAGTGCCACGAGGTGAAAAATATAGACCTCCAGCTCGGTTAAAACAAGCCCTCGATATGACGACTCAAAAGATGTTAGATTTGCGAATAATTCGGCCATCTCGTTCAGTTTTTATAAATACACTCGCACCCGTCATTAAAAAGAATGGCGATATACGACTGTGTTTGGCAGCTGACGAGTTGAACAACTTTTTACAATGCGTACTAACTGAACCCGCTACAATCGATAGCGTAATATTCAGTGGTTCACCTGATGGTCTATTTTGTACGCTGGACTTTACGTCCGGATTCTGGCAATTAGAGCTAGATGAAGAATCGAAAAAGTATACAGCGTTCATAATAAACGGCCAAGTATACGAATTTAACAGACTACCGTACGGATTGAAGATCTCGAGCGGTGAGTTTGTTCATATGATAAACCAAGTGCTAAAGGACGAAGAAGGCATCTCCAAGTTTGTGGATGACGTCAAAGTCTCTGGTACTACGTTTAAAGAAACACTTGATAGACTACTCAGTGTATTCGAAAAAATAAGACGGGCTGGATTAAAACTGAATCCGACCAAAACCCACTTTTTCAAGAGGCGTACAGACCACTTGGGGTTCGTCTTATCCAAAGAAAACATTGATAAACAGGACCTTAAAAAGGAAAAATTCCTGAAATTTGAGAAAGACCATATGAAACATGGCAAATTCGTACTTAAAAACAACAAAGAAGTGTTAGCTCTTGTTGGGAACACCGTGCTGTACAAGCCGTTTATTCCCCGATACATGCAAATCCTGAGCCCAATATACGAACTGACAAAGGGCGACGACCCTATAGTCTGGACGGATGCTCAACAGAAGGCCTTCGACATACTCAAATCGGAGTACTTGAAGGAATTCACGTTGAAACAACCTCCACGTGAGGGCGACTTATTCTTGGATACGCATTATACAGACGATGCAATGAATGCAGTTCTCTTCTACAAGGAAGATGAACAAAAGCAAATCATTATGTTCATTTCTGTTGGCTTCAAGGAGCACCAGAAAAACTTTACGCTGTATGACAAAGAAATGCTAACACTCTACTCAGTCATCAAAAAGATTTGGATGTGGATTTTCAGTAGGAGAGTCCACGTGCGCGCCAATTTGCTCCCAATTTACAAAGAATTTGAGAGTCTGGCGAAAACGCACCGAAAAGCTGCAAAATGGGTTACAACCATATGCAATTTCGATCTAATCTATGACATGAAGTTATCCAATAAAGCTTTATACGACATTAAAGCACCAGAACTGGTAGTTGGAAATATCGTCATAGAAGAGCTAACAGAGCTCGATCTATTGATGATTAACCAAGTGGTACCCAGGTTCACGAAAGGTTTTCACAAGGAAGACAATCATGAACTCACAGGTGCCAGTAAAAAGACCGCCCTACCACCTCTGGATTGCAAATTTATGGACGAAAACGTACCCAGATTGTTCGACCTACTATCCAATATAGAAGACGAACAAGCTAGAGATAAACATTGCAAAAAGATAATGGATGTCTTAGAAGAAGACGTACCAGCAAATAATAAGAAGCAACAGGGTACGTCACTTCGTAAAAAACAAATTTATGACATAATGTACACACGCGATGGTAAAAAACGTCTGATGAAAATTTTGCCAGATAAATCGCAAGTACCATATTTACCTGATCGTTTGCTTTACGACACTGTCGACTACCTACACTGTGCCTATGGGCATACTGGGGCAAATCGATTAGACATGATTTTTAGACAACTATACTACCATCCTAGTTCACTCGCGTATATACGCGATATTACAAACACCTGCATTATATGCAAAGTGAACAAGAACTACGCGAAGCACAAAGTCCTGGAATACGCTCAAATAGAGGCGTACGCCATTGGCGACGTGCTATCGGTAGACATATATGGACCAGTTCCAGCATTAAAGAACGATCCGAAATACTTGCTAGTTGCAAAAGAAATCTTTACCAGTCGTGTCTGGCTTCGAGACATGCACAGGATTCAAAAGAAAGTAGTTTGCAACGCAATGGAATCAATTTTATTTGAAATTGAAATCCACGATGTCAAGATCAAGAAAGTGATCACTGACAACGGTACGCAATTTATTTCCGATTCATGGTACAATTTGCTGGAAAAATGCGAGATCAAAGTTGCACACACGACAGCTTACAACCCTCAAAGTTCTTCAGTGGAACGAACAATGAGAGTAATAGGCGATAAGTTACGTGTCAAACTCAACGAAGTTTATGATCCATATCGCACTCATCTTGGTTGGAGTAAATTCGTTGGAGAAATCCAGAACGAAATAAATAACACACCAACGTCGTTTGGTTTCAAGCCCAACGAGGCTTGGTTTATACCAGACACGACGATTCCAGGTTTTCCAACTGAAATACGAACCTTCAATTTTCGAGATGCGTTAGCAAGATTACACGATCAGAACGAAAACAACCAAATTCCATCAATAACCATTGAGGAATGTCGAAGCCGTGAACTCAAGATATTTGACGTCCCGTCGAACGAACAGGAAGTCTTTATCGACAACAATGGCTATGCCAGAGTTACAGCCGACGGCGCCTGTTCCAAAAACGGCTCACCCGAAGCTATTGCTGGAATAGGAATTTGTTTCAAACCGGGTTCAACTGCTAACATATCTGACAGGATTGTGAGCACAGAATTCCAGGTTACGAACAATTATGCCGAGTTAATGGCAATAATCATTGCGCTAGAAATATTACGAGATAACGGTGTGAAGAAGATAAAGTTGTTATCAGACTCGAATTACGTAATCAAAGCGCTAACGAACACATGCTCAATTTGGAAAACCAATAATTGGAAGAATTCCCGAAACAAGCCAGTTCATCATGCTGAACTATTTCAACGTATTCTTGCTATCAGGCAAGAGCTCGAAGATGTAGAATTTCAGCACGTATACGCACGCAAAGTAGAATACACTAACATCATAGCAGATATGTTAGCTAAAAAAGCTGTGTATACGAGTGAATGGCAAGAAGACAGAAGCGGGAATTTGACTGATCGCCAAGCCGTTGAAGCATTTATTAGAGAAAAAAGACGTCAAAAGCGTATTGAAGAAGAATATTGCTTCAACAAAACGCACGTTGATCCTACATATTTGCAACCTGGCGATATGGTTTTAATTACTAACCACAAACAGTCAAGTTTCGAAAAAAGAACAGCTGCGAAACTCTATCAAAAGAAACATGGACCTTTTATAGTAATAAAATGGTCAGGTTTCAACAGTTACCTTCTGAAACCTACAGATGGAACAACTGTAGATAGAATTTCGAACATAAGACAGTTAACGCTATTCCTAACTAGTAAAAACATCGAAGACATGGAAAAAAGCGACTGTCTCAAATCTCTACTAGACCAGCGTTCTATTGAAGAAAAAATCAAAGAATTTTTGTTCAAAGCTCGCGAAGCAATGTCTGACAGCGAGGAAGACGTTGACGACCCGCCAACTCGTGCACCGCAAGGTGTCGGTATTAATGAGCGTGACATTGCAGAAGCATCACCTGCTATTTTACGACAGCTTGAAAATACAGCACGCGACCTTCGAGCACAACAAAGAGCTGAAAAACGCGATCAAGCCAGTACTTCAACAGCTACCGAACTACAAGTAGAAGTTGAAGTGCACAACCCACCGATTACTGAAACTGCAGTAAATGGTGAAGTGCCAACTGAACAACAGTCTACGGAATCAACATCCACTGATTTACGAGAGGAAGTTGATCCAAATGACTCAGCTCAAAATACCAATGCCACTGAGGAGACTCAGACGAGCACAGAGGATCAACTAGAATCCTCAACTTCGACTGGGGCATCCGCAGCCACACCCAAACAAAGTGCACAACTCGCTCCTTCTGTTAGGAAGCCGCGAGGTCGACCTCCAAAGACACCTAAAATTGTGACAAACGCCGCGGAGCCGCAACCTTCAATGTCGCAATCTCAAACAGGAGATTTGACGACAGGAGGCAGCGCACAACCGGCAAAGGATTCAAATAAATTGACTAAATCTCAGAGAAAATCTGAGAGAATCAAGGCACGCCTAATGCGTATGGGTCAAGACCCACTTAGAACCTACGATTTCCATCAGATTGTCCCATATCATTACTCTGAGAAAAGTCTATATAAAAGTTACTTTATTGAAGACTCAGAACTTTCGCTCACAGAAGACTTACAAGAAGTTTTTACTGTGGAACCAAGAAACTTAGAGGTCAATAAAGTCACAGTTGAGATTAATCCTGAGGAAAATGAAATTAACATTTTCATATCCCTCCCACCAGAATATAAACTGGAAGGAGAAGTCATAAAGGTTGAAATTCCACCTCAGTGTGAAATACCTAGAAATGAAAATGCAATTGCTCAATTCTTAAAGAGTACAATTACCAACGCCATGAATGGCTGGTTACTTAATAAAATCTGAAATTAGTCAATTTATTTTGTAAAATCGTAACTGGAAATTTTGAACACTATAACCAGATAGTGACCAAAATACGCCACAGACCAGGATTCGCCGAAATCCAAGTCACAATGTAAATTTATTTTGATTGGCAAAATTTCAAACAGGAAATTAAAACAGTCAGAATGAATCACAAATACGAGAAAAAGTTTTAAATTTCAAATAATTAGTTTTGAAAATACAACCAAACATACGTAAACGCGGACTGGGGCATTTAAAATGATCAATTTCGAAAATAATTAGATTTTTGAATAATCATAAATCACGTATGCTCAATCACAATTTTCAACAGGTTAA
>JAYMTM010000013.1:0-15186 GCA_036898045.1 Erodium gruinum
CAAGGTCTGTACATGAGTCAAAATTAGCTTCATTTATGTTGTTTTTATTCTGTTTACTTCATGGAGTTTGCTGAGTATTGTTTTTGTTGTTGGGTGCTATTTTCTCATTTTGTCTTGTTTCAACAATATGTTTTGTTTATAATAGTATATGCACAATTAGGAGCATGAAACTGATTGGCGATTGTATGTGTTTACCTCAAGCTTATTCCAACATCCAGTTGACATGATTCTTCTAAAACATAAATTACAATTCCTTAAGTTTGTTTGCTTTTTGTTTTTCTGACAAGAACTTCCGGTCCTTGAATTTTTCTAATAGAGGGCAGAATAATGTGAGATTATAATATATGTATGCAATCTTATGTTCTCTGCCCAGTTCTCTCTCATCCCATCCCGGCCTATTCTTTCAAAAACAAGTCCAATATATAGTAGCATCTGAACTTGACAAAGATACTATTAGCTGAATTTTGCCCTTCTATATCATGCATTCTTGATTCTTACAGATATTGAAACATCTCCAAATTATTGTGTTTTTGACTCCACTATCTATTGGGATCCAAGATCTCTGATGCAATTATCGTTTTTGAGTGAGGCATTATAGGTTATCTACACTCAATCATCGGTTTTGCTGTTCATAATCCATTTAAGTTGATGACTATCAACTTGTCACATATTTGATCCATTATGTAGTGCTTGTGCATTAGTAGGCACGTATCTCTGTTTTGTCTTTATTGGCCTATAATTTGGAAGATTTACAAATGGTTCTTTGTTATGCAATGACGTTGAACTTTTCTTCATTATGTTTTCCTTGCAGTATCTTCCCAGGTTGCAACCAGAAAATCTTGAGCACAATGAGAAATTATTCAATCAGGTCAAGGAAATGGCAGCGAAAAAGGGATGTAGCACATCACAACTTGCATTGGCATGGGTTCATCACCAAGGGGATGATGTGTGTCCCATACCGGGAACCACCAAAATCGAAAACTTCAACCAGAACGTTGGTGCTTTGTCTGTGAAACTAACACCAGAAGAGCTGGCAGAACTTGAGTCCATAGCTTCCGAGGATGCAGTGAAGGGTAGCAGATATCCATCTACGATGGCTACTTGGAAAGAATCAGAGACCCCACCCTTGGCTTCGTTGAAGTCTACTTAAATGCTCATGCACGGGCTCAAGCTCAAATCCTAGTGTGTTGTGTGAGTCTCCTCGAGAATAAATTGAGAAACTGAAATGTGGTGTGTACTGTCTATTGTCTTGGTTTTAAGAAGATAGTGAGTGTGGTTGATCTGTTGATGCAGAATTTGAAGTAAAGTGTTTACATGAATTTGATGGAATATGGGTTTTCACATTTTGCATGAAAAAGCTTGTGCATTGCCTACTATACAACATAATATGAAGCTTTATTATATGCCAACTCTCTAGTGATTACATATGTGTGTGTTTGCAATCAAAAGACATAGTCAACCTGAAGTGAGCCGAATCCGTTTGTGTAAATTATTAGGTTAATTTGAGAAGATTTTGAATCACGACACTAGGGTTCGAATTCTGACAGCGAGTGATAGTAAAGAGTAACGTGTCAATAATGGTACTCGTTGGATGTGATAATTATTTCACATCAACCATGCATGTGAATTACTTAAAATATGACAGTGGTATTTACAGTAGCAAATTTTTATTTTTAGATCAGATGACTTGTATATTTAGTTTTGCGTGTATGTATCACAATTCACAGGTGCTTGCTTCCAATAAAAAAGAAGCTTTATATCTTGCTCAATCCCACGCCCATACCGGCATAGCCATTCCTCCTCCGCAATCCAAGCTTCACATTCTTCAAAAGCTCAAATCTCTATCCCTCTCATTTTTGCTCTCATTCTCAGCAGCAATGGATTCGCTGCGTGCGATCAACTTCTCCGCTTCTTCTCTGCAGACGCACTTCTTCTTCGTAAATCACCGTCCCAGAATCTCTTGCCCGAGGCCGAGATTTTCCTGTTTTCTTCTCCGAAATCACAATTTTTCCGGATATAGACCTAGCATTTCTTCTCGGAAGCCAATCGTCTGTGTCTCCTCCTCCGATGCGGCGAGGTATTGGTCTCGTGTTCCACTTTGGCGCTTTTCCCAATTTTAATTTCCTAGGATTTGTGAATTCGGTTTCTGTTCGTTGTATTTGTAATTTTAATCTGCAATGCTGATGATGTTTATGAATTTTGTCGGTTTGTATTTGATTCCTGAGAAGATTGACGGAAAGAAAAGAATTTCTAGAATTTGAATTTAAAGTGTCCCATCATAGGAGGAAAAGAAGAAAGGAGGAGGAATTGATCCATGTTTGAAATGGTTGATTAGTCAATCAAGTTGGTAAAATGCTCGTGTTGATGGTATTTTGATTGCTTTCTACTCTCTTTTATGCTGTGGTTGAGCCATTTGTTTGTGATTGGATTTTCATTTTGTTTGAAATTCTCATAATTATTATATATAAAAAAAATCAAGCAATAAGGTGCTGTTTGAATGTTTCCTTGTCATCAGTGCATTGTTTATGGTTTACATAAGGTGCAATTCATTGTATAATATTTGAGTTCGAAAATAGGGAAACTTTTCTTTCATAGTGGGAAAGTCAAACATGCTGTAATTTTTCTTCAAGTATTTATGCCATCGTTACTCATTGATTTTGTGGCAGTGATGAAGAGAAGACGAATATGAAAACAAAGTCAGGACGCGTACAGCTTAATTTTCAACTGGATCGCCAGGTTGAGTATGGTGAACATGTGGCTGTAGTAGGATCAGCAAAAGAGTTGGGGTCGTGGAAGAAGAGTGTGCCTTTGAATTGGACAGAAAATGGATGGGTTTGTAAGCTGGATCTAAAAGGGGGCGAGTCTCTTGAGTATAAATTCGTTATTGTGGGGGAAGACAATAGTATGGAGTGGGAAAGTGGAAATAACCGAGTGCTTAAACTGCCCAGTGGAGGGAGTTACAGCGTGGTATGTCACTGGAATGCGACTAGCGACAGGGTGAATTTGTTGCCTTCGAGCTCGGATGGAATTGGGGAGCTAACAGACATTGTGCGTGACAGTGGCTCTGCAGTTATGGACACTGCTACAACTTTGAAGGGGGAGAAGAGTCCTTTTGCTGGACAGTGGCAAGGGCATGATATCTCATTCATGCGCTCAAATGAGCATGGGAACAGAGAATCAGAAAGAAGATGGGACACTTCAGGTCTTGAAGGGATAGGAGTACGATTGGTTGAAGGTGATCGAAATGCAAGGAACTGGTGGCAAAAGGTACAGCTATTGAACATAGTACATATTGTGAACCATATTTTATGGCAATCTTCCACAAGGCAGGAAATAAGTTTCTGATTGCTAATTTCTTTTCTTCGAATTCACAAACTACTTCGTTTAATCTGATATATTTCTATACTAAAGACTGTTTTGCCTCGCCATTTTTACTTTTAGTTTGGTCTGCAGCTATATATTTCCTTATTCAGACTAACTATAGTTTCTTTTCATAAGTATTAACAGTATACTTCATATTTCGTGGGATTCTTGAAAATTCCATGAATATTTTGTTGTACAATTTATTCCGAATTTATGGGTTATCGACTCTGTCAGTATTATGAACCGAACAAAGTGTGGTCCTTATCTTGGATCTTCTACCTGCTATAAGCTTACATGAGTTTTTTAGCTTGGCTTCCTGAAACATCAAATTATGTATCTTAAGTTGGAGATGCTACTTACAGCAACATTTTTTTGCATTTGCTTATCTTTTTGGGGGGATAAAGCTTGAAGTCGTACACAAGCTACTAGTTGGCAACCTTCAAAGTGGGGATCGCTTGGAAGCTCTCATATTCTCTGCTATATATCTAAAGGTTTCCCTTGTAATATTTTCTCGTTTTTGTTCCTTCAGTTTATTCTGCCATGCTGTTCTTAGATTTATTTTTATGCAGTGGATAAATACGGGGCAAATTCCTTGCTTTGAGGGTGGAGGTCATCACCGGCCAAACAAGCATGCTGAGATTTCAAGACTTATATTCCGCGAATTGGAGCGAATATCCTGTGGAAAAGATACGTTACCTCAGGTAGTCCTCCTGTTTCTTTGATAAGGATTTGGGACAGCAATAACTCTTATCATTGCCACTACTATTGCTGTAGTTTCTTTGATAGAGCTAACATATCATACTCAGCTGAATCCATTTTGGTATGCCTTTATCACCCATAAAATTTTTTGGGTTGAATACTTGTCTTTGCAATGAACCCTGCATAAAGCAGAGATTATGATTCTTATTAAGGTTGATGTTTGATCTTTCTATGTCCCATGTTCTGGTTGCAGTGCAGGGCCCAGTTTAAAGTTAATTTGTTCACTATTACTGTGTCTTCATAATGAATTGTATTAAAAACTCGTTGGCTTTTCTTACTCCCTGCTTCTAATTAATGCATGTTTTCATAGAACTTTTTCTAAGAATGTTCTATTCCGTTGCATCAAAATTACTGCTGGAATTTCTAAAAAAATTCCTGTCTTTTATCTGAATTGATTGTTTGGTCATTCAATGGTGAAGTTATTATGGACCAGAGTTCGAACCCCGGTGATAGCAGTCTTATGTGAGAATCATAAGTTTAGTGCTCCTTATTTCTACATAAGCAAGTGAGCCCAATTCTTGGTACAAAAATGGCGTATAAAAAAAATGGTGAAGTTATTATGTCTTGACTTATTTGAAACATTGGTAAGGCATATTGCCCTGAAAACTTGCTCTTTCCACAATTGTCTAAATCTGTGTAGTCAAATAGAAATTGCACTGATAAGGGTATTCCCTATTGGAATTGTTGCTTTAGTCTTTAGCTTGATCATATAAATCCTTGTGCATGTAATAATGGCTGGGAAAAGCTAATGGAGAACTGCTAATACTATATTCCAAAATAAATCACTGGTTATTAAGCAATGGAACTAAATCAGAAGGTGGATGTCTGTACATAAAAACACTAAAAGGTGGTAATTAGCAAACTCAATCTTTAATAGTGAGTTTAATGAGCTAAACAGGTGTAGCAAAATCTCTCTTTCCCTTTTCTTGGTTTTTCTATTTTTGTGTTTTCTTGTCAGTGTAGATATAGCCTAAGATATAATTAAACATGCTTCTTTTAGTAACTTGATTAATCCTATATGGTGCAGGAATTACTTGTCATCCGTAAAATACATCCATGTTTACCATCTTTTAAGGCAGAATTTACTGCTTCTGTTCCTTTAACTCGCATAAGAGATATTGCTCACAGAGGTGACATCCCCCATGACCTCAAGGTTATACTTCATGCTGGAATTATTAAGCTAATTACTATTTACTGACATAATTTATGTTGATATTGTACGCCATTTTCACATTGCAGCAAGAAATCAAGCATACAATACAGAATAAGCTTCACCGAAATGCTGGCCCAGAAGATCTAATTGCCACAGAATTAATGCTTGCAAGAATTACTAATAATCCTGGAGAATACAGTGATGCATTTGTGGAACAGTTCAGGATATTCCATCATGAATTAAAAGATTTCTTCAATGCTGGAAGGTATGATATGCAGACTCAATCATTTTGATAGCATTTCTGATTGCCACATCAACTTTAATTGGTGTTGCCTCACTTTTTGGTTTGGCATTGTCTTGTTACGGTATTTTCCTTGAGTGACAACAGTCTGAACCAAGTTACATTACTACTTGTATACTTTCAAATGCTTTAGTACTGCTCAAGCCTTTTCTGACTGAAATTTTCTTCAACTACTTTTCACTTTGTTACTATGTACTTCCTTATCATTCAGTTATTTCTTTTTCTTTCATTGAGAATACTATACAAGCATTAGTACTTGGAGCTTAATCTGAGTAAGAATGATCCCTTTTTGTAATTTTGTGATGTAGTGCTGTATGTTTAAATGTAGAGTGCAAGACTCATTAGCTGGGTAGTTGATATCACTTTTGAGATCTCTTTTACCCAGTAATAAGAGAAGGAACACATGTTAAAAACCTACCTATGCATGTTGGAGTCACTAAACCATTTCAAGTATCCAAGCAAGGAAAAGAATCAAGATGTTACCTGTATATATTCTCTTCGCTTTGAGCATCGAACTTGATTCTTCAATACTACGGAAAAATCAGTTTTTAAGCAGCACAAAGTGAAGGCCTTCTTTCTACTCATTAGATCAAAACATTCTCCAGGGCAGTTTACAAATCAATAATGTTAGATTTTATTATTGAACTGTTTGATTTGTTATTCATTCAGTTGTATTTTCATAGACTTCTAACGGAATATTCTTAAATAAACTCAATGGTGAAGACTTTCATATAGAAACTCCTGTGTATTTTACTTTATTAAGTGTAAGTTTTATATACTGAATTCAGCTTGATTTATTAATCGCCACGGAATATAAAATTCAATTTCAATGAATTTTGGATTAAACTTCTTGTTTTTTGTTGTGTAAAAGCATTACTAGTTTATGTACGCAAAAAAGTAGTTGGTTGCATATTCTATCTTAATAACCTTATGTCATATTGAGTTTTAGACTATACACTTGTAAATTACACATAAATTCAAGTTCACCAGGGTTGAGTTCTGCATGGCATCATATGTAATCAAATTTCTAGATGAATAGTTATAAAGAATTAGCCAAATTTAATCAGAAAGTTCCTCAAATTGGAACACGAGTTCTTTATTTCACAACTCTAAATCATACTAAGTAACCTCTGACCAAATTAATTTTTTCCCTCATACTGAAGTTTTGAATTCCCGATTCTAGGTGATTGATGAATAGTCATGAAGTTTTGAATTCATCCTTCAAATCATACTGATAACATCGTATTTTAATATTGCATCCAGTGGTCTTATTTTTAAAGTGGCTGACCAGACATCTTTTGTTAATTCTGTTGCTACAGCCTTGCTGAACATCTTGAGTCTATTAGAGAATCCTTGGATGAACGAGGCTTATCAGCTCTTAATTTGTTCTTGGAGTGTAAGAAGGTATGGTTACTCTTCAATCTTGAATATTCATCTATGAATATGGTTTCAAGTCTGAGTTTAGTTAGCAATATCAAATTTTGATTTATTTTCCTTTGCTAGTTATAGCTTCTGATAGCTGTTACATATTTGATGAATTAATATTATAAGCATGATGTAGTACATTATGTGTCCATCTTACCTATCCATGATTACATTTTTTATTAGACATCAAATGCAAATTTTTTAACAGACTTACGATGTCAATTAATGTTTGGTGTATACCTCAATTAATAATGTTTGGTAAACATCCATCATAGTCTTGCATGTACTGTTATGTTACCTCTGTCCATGAAAGCAAAAATATTGCCACCTACAGGTTTAATTTAACATATTTCGTGATATTACTTATTCTGTTATTGTTCGCAAAAGATGATGATTGGTCATGTTTTGCTAATTCTAGAGTTCGGACAGCTCATCAAGGAACCTTTCTGATAGTAAAGCTGCATATCAGTTGATCAAGACAATGGAATCTGCAAATGCTCTGAGAGATATACTGGTAAAAGGCCTTCAAAGTGGTCCTCGCAATGATGCCCCTGACACTGCAATTGCTATGCGTCAAAAGGCGAGCTTATCTTTAATAGTTTGTTACCATTCTTTTAGCTAGAAATTAATTTTACATTGAAGTTCATAGTTTGCTTCTCTCTCCATTATTTTTGTTATTACAGTGGCGTCTTTCTGAGATTGGTCTTGAGGACTATTCTTTTGTCCTTCTAAGCAGGTAAACCAAATTTACAGCTAAATTATATTTTTCCTAGATTGTGGATTAATTGTTTATTTACCCTTTTACCGCACACTTGAGTCAAACATTTTATCATGTTGATCATTAATATGAATTGCATGATGGATACTTTTTGCCGTAAGACCTTTTTGTTTCTGTTAAAAATGGATTATGATAATTGTACCATTTGTCCTATGCTTTTAATACATGAAGACAACCATGTGTGCTGTGTACTATTTTGATGATTAGAAAGAACATAGTATTTTCTGATTGCCTTAATTAGTTCTAAAGGGCAGGAAAATTTCATGTAAAGAATGTTCATCAAATATGATTTAATATGGCATTTCAAATACGGATAACTTTTATGAAATTTCTTTATTTGTATTTGTGGCAGTTTAAGGTAGCTTAACAGTTTTGACATGGAGTACTGGAAAAGGTGCTGGATATTCACAAGTTTTCTATTGCATGCATTGTGTATTTTCTGTGTATCATATTTCATAATTCAATACTATATACCGCAAATATAATGTTTCAGTGAAGTATTACAAATTTGCTGTGCTGGAACCTTAGCCTCATTTGATTTCCTGTCAATTTATTAACTTCTTTTCATTGTACTATTCATAGAGTTGATATGTACTGAATTGTTGTTTTTCTTTATTCAAAACAGATTTCTGAATGAGATTGAAGCTATGGGAGGAGCTCGCTGGCTCACAGACAATGTGGGTTCAAAGAATGTAAGCTCTTGGAATGATCCTTTTGGTGCCCTTATTACTGGTATTGGTCAACTGGGGTTCTCTGGCTGGAAACCAGAAGAGTGTTCAGCTATTGGCAATGAGCTCCTTGCATGGAAAGAGAAAGGTTTATTAGAAAAAGAAGGTAAGCTCCTTATAAATCTACACCTCCATTAGATTCTCAAAATAGTTGACTATTTTATTGGTGTAATGATTGCCTATGACAACACTTTACTGGGTTATTTTTTCATTATAAAGGTCGTGAAGATGGCAAGACTATATGGGCACTAAGACTGAAAGCTACTCTTGATAGATCAAGGAGGTTAACTGAAGAATATTCAGAAGCACTTCTTCAGATATTTCCTCAAAGAGTTGAGGTATGGAGTTCTGTTCTCTTAGTGGAACATTGATACTGTTTGATATTTACCGGCCTGTGTCTTCCTGTGTCATTGAATCATAGTTTTATTCTTATCTTGATTCAGAGTCTTCTGTTTACATGATACCATTGCCACTTGTAGTTTATCACTTCTCACCACTTGGTGTTCCTATATGCACTAGGTTTCAATTCTTAAGATCCTTTAAAAGCTCTTCAATTTATATGGATTTCTGTAAACCATTTGTAGCTTAGCAGTCTTCAAGTTGTGTCAATTTTATTTGACATTACCTTGTTCATATTTCCCATTTGCAGATGCTGGGGAAAGCTTTTGGGATTCCTGATAACATTGTGAGAACATACACTGAAGCAGAGATTCGTGCTGGGTATAATAACCTATCTCCCTCTACAATATTTCTACTATTAGACATGTATCATCATATGGTGTTTTACTTTCTGATGTTGGGTTCTTAGATCATAGTACCGTGTCACTCATTCTTGCCTGCCGATATTCTTGTCATTCAGTTTATTCGAAAATTTCTTCTCTAGTGTAATATTTCAGGTTTCAAAACTTTGTACCATTCTTTTGAAAGCTGTTAGAAGTACACTTGGGTCTCAAGGTTGGGATGTTCTCATTCCAGGAGCTGCTCAGGGATTATTGATTGAGGTACACTGACTTGAACTTTCAAATGAATTTCCCACAATCGGAAACTACCCACTGACAAAATGTGAATTTTAAACTACCCTTGTTAAGATAGACAGAATCTTTCTAGAAAAAACGAATGATCATATTACCCCTTGAACTAAAAAAAACAAATAATTAGAAATTGTGAAAATGTCAAAAATAAATGCGTGGATTTGACCCAGTTCTAACTCTAAGTTTTTATTCCCTTCTACTTCTACTAGATGCCTATGTTAGTTTGTTGCAATTGTGTAAGGCCTGATACAAGTGTGGTACTGACTTCAGGTTGAGAACATTGTCCCTGGGTCACTGCCATCATCTGTAAAAGGACCTGTTATTCTTGTTGTCAGAAAGGCTGATGGAGATGAGGAGGTTGAAATATTTAATATTACAATATATATTTTCACTGTATATATTATTCTATGCTAAGTACATTAAGGGAAGAAGTCCATATTCAATTTTGTGACTAATAGGTAACAGCTGCCGGTAATAGCATAAAGGGAGTTATACTTCTGCATGAGCTTCCTCACTTATCTCATCTTGGTGTTCGGGCTCGGCAGGTAAGTTCCTGTTTCCCTTAATAAAAATGTTGAAATACTTACATGATGCCTTGGTGAAAATGTATATTTTATTTTCATTTAATTTAAATATGCACTTTGCAGGAGAAGGTTGTGTTTGTGACATGCGAAGACGATGACAGAGTTGCTGACATCCAAAAACTAAATGGGAAATTTGTGAGGTGATATTTTTTAAAACGGTTGATACGGAACCGATTTTCATTCTATATTATTTTCTCCTCACTGTCATTCACACCTTCTGTTTTGTATATATGCATCATATATTTGATTCATGGATGTCTACTTTTATTTGTTTATTTCTGATACATATGGAGCTTTTCAGGTTGGAGGCATCTTCAACAGGTGTTAATATAGTTCCTTCTTCAGATAATGAAAGTAACGTCAACGTCCCTGGGGAGAGTCTTTCAGGAAATGGTTCCTCCAAAGTTGAAACATCTACACGTGGTGATCCTTCTTGGTCTGCAGTCAAAGCTGCATCCACTGATAAGGTCTGATATTGCCTAGCTCTTCATTCTGTTTTCTGAAGTCTAAAATATCTGCAACAATATTTGCTTTCAGGCTGTCTCTGGTGGAGTTGTACTACTTGCAGATGCCGAAACACAAACTTCTGGTGCTAAGGCAGCTGCTTGTGGTCAGTTGGCTTCTTTGGCAGCAGCTTCTAGTAAAGGTAATATTTATCGTCTTTGACCGAATATTTGCTCTGACTATATCTTTGATAACCGAATGACAAGTTTGCATGAAGCCATGAAGATAAAATACCTAATCTGGTGGTGGGAGTATCAATGGAGATATTACACAATTACATCTTTAAATCCGTTGACCTTATCTGTGATGGTTCAGAAGTATATTGGAATTATTGTAGTATTAAGTCTAAGATTACGAGGGATGTGGTCTGACTTGAAATTCTGGAAATAAGTGTGGGGAAATGATAAAGCTCCCAGTGAAGTATTGTTGATTCAATAAGCTCCAAGCTTTTTATCGAACTTCACGGTCCTGACTTTTAATTCTGTTAAACTCAATGACGCGTGCAATGAAAATATTTGTAGGAGGGTTTGAGAGCTAAAATTGGCTTTTGGTGCACCAACTTCAGAGACTGCTATATTTGTTGAAAATTGACAACTTGTTAAATGAATTCAAAAGATAATAGTCTAGATACAGGAATAGTAGTAATAAACAATAGGTTGCTCTAAAAGCTTTGCAGACAATGCATAATAAATTATTTCTTGCACTTCGCTTGATGATCGTACTTCCTACAACAAATTATTGTGTAAGCTGTAAGATTCAAACACACTGTACCCTCCTCTAGTTATACACTTACTACATGTCAACTACTGGTTCTGAATGCCTAAGTTGTTGAGAGAATATGTTCTAATCTTCTAATGATGATATAAATTTTATCGAGAGATATGCACTCCAGATTATTCATGGCAAATTTATCCTATGTATTTCAATACATACTGATTATGTTGATATTTAATTTCTGTCTGTGCAATTCTGAAATGGCAGTTCAAAGTGATAATGGAGTTCCAGCTTCGTTTAATGTTCCAGCTGGGGCAGTAATACCATTTGGCTGCATGGAATTTGCATTGCAGGAAAGCAAGTCAACAGTTTTGTTCAAGTCCCTTGTAGAACAAATAGAAACAGCCCAAGTGGAAGGTGGTGTTCTTGACAAACTATGCATTCAACTTCAGGAACTGATCTCTTCCTTACAGCTACCAAAAGATACTATCGAAAGGTTGGGGAAAATATTTGCGGGCAATGCACGATTAATTGCGCGCTCAAGTGCTAATGTGGAGGACCTGGCTGGTATGTCCGCTGCTGGTCTGTATGACTCAATCCCCAATGTAAGTGTTGCAAATCCGGAGGTCTTTGGGAATGCGGTGTGCCGAGTATGGGCTTCTCTTTACACTAGGAGGGCAGTCCTGAGCCGGCGTGCTGCCAGTGTGCCTCAGAAGGAGGCCACAATGGCAGTTTTGGTGCAGGAAATGCTTTCACCGGAACTTTCCTTTGTACTCCACACACTCAGTCCAACAGACCATGACCCGAATCGTGTGGAGGCTGAGGTTGCTCCAGGGCTTGGCGAAACCCTGGCGTCAGGAACTCGAGGGACACCTTGGCGCCTGTCTTGTGGAAAGTTTGATGGGGTGATTCAGACAGTGGCATTTGCAAATTTCAGTGAAGAGATGGTGGTACAAGCCGGAGGTGCTGCTGATGGGGAGGTTATGCATGTCACAGTTGATTATAGCAAAAGGCTTCTCACAGTTGATCAAATGTTCCGCCAGCAGCTGGGGCAGCGCCTCTCTACTATTGGTTTCTTCCTTGAGCAGAAGTTTGGGTGTCCTCAGGATGTAGAAGGATGTGTTGTTGGCAAAGATATGTTCATAGTTCAGACCCGCCCACAACCCCAGTAAAAGGTGAGCTGTTACTTGTACATCAAACATATATATATAAATGTAATCCTTGTCTATAAAACCGGATCCATGTATGATATGAATGAGTTGTGATCCATTTGTTACTGAAACTTGAGCATGATAAATTTGTATAATTGGATTGCACTTTTCATGATGCACTCTGTTTAATCTCTACTAGTTAGTATGGAATTATGATATGGGAACATAAGAGTAATCATGTGTTGTTGGTAAGACTAATGATGCGTGTTTTGTTACACATCTAGGGTCATAGGTATATTATTCCGTGCTGATTGAGTATGCGGCATAATAATGTGGTGCAATAGAAAATGAATGCAAAGTAGCTAAAGCCACCTGATCGGCCATCATTAGGTTGAAGGAAAGAAATGTGAGAAAAGCAGTGTAGAGGTACATTTACATCAACGTGAATGTGGGTTCATCATTCTGTGGGGTTCATGCCAAGCACAAAAGGCGAAAAATATGGGTGCCCACTCAACTCAACGGCCGAAATCATATTCCCTCCACATCATACTGTTGATCGCTACTTTCTTATTGTCCCTCCAGTTATGTAAACACCATTTCACATCTACCCCACTCCAAAACTCAAATCATACAAACGTGCATGGAAGGTCGTAAATTTACATAAACTTAGATATAATTTAAGTTACTTTTTGATCAGACGTGTGATTGCCATCTCAACACTCCATTCATGTGTAGGACAAGGTAAAATGTAGATCTTCTTCTTCTTTTGTAAAATATGAAAAAGAAATAATAGTGTGAATCAAGGTAAAAGTTCTGTCAGGGGCCTATAAGTATCGGGAGCAGAGAATTGCTCTTTCTCTTCTCTCGTGGTATCTTGGTTGGAGGAAAGGAAAATGGCAGCTATGGTGGGAGGTTTCTCGGGGTCTAAAGACATTGTCTTCAGTGCTGAAAAGGAGAATGGGGAGTTCAAGGACTCCAGCAAGGCTATCAGCTGCGAGCCTGCCCAGCTTCCTCCCCTCGGTGACCCTGCAATGCACCCCAAAGAACAAGAAGATGATCCCAAAGTCATGCCCGAGTTGGATCTTGGTCCCCAGCTCTCTCTCAAGGAGCAAATCGAAAAAGATCAGGTACCAATACACAAAGTCAAAGTGTTACCTTTTCTTGTATACCTGCGACTTTACTTCTGGTCTTGTTCTCAATTTTCAGGATGATGAGAGCTTGAAGAAATGGAAGGAGAAGCTACTGGGAAGTGTTGACGTCTCCACTGCTGGAGGTACTTAAACTCTGCTGTCTCTTACTTTTTTCCCCTCTTATTGTGTGCAACAAAACTGAAGCCCGAATGGTTGAAATCAGAGAGTAAGGAAGCACAAGTGAAGGTGCTGAGCCTCTCCATCGTGTCCCCGGGAAGGGCAGATCAAGTGCTGCCACTTCCGTTTGTCCCAAACTCAAAGGGTACTCTCTTCACCCTCAAGGAAGGAAGCCGCTTTCGTCTCAAATTCTGCTTCACTGTCTCCGACAACATAGTTTCTGGCCTCACCTACACCAACACTGTCTGGAAAACTGGCATAAGAGGTAATCAAGATTAATTTTATCTCTCTCTGTTAAAAACAATCAAATGTTCATGCTCGTAACTCATAAAGCTTTCATTTGGGGTTGTGACAGTGGACAATAGAAAAGTGATGCTGGGAACTTATAGTCCCAAGCAAGAGCCTTACAGTTATGCATTTGAAGAAGAAAGCATTCCTACAGGGATGTTTGCTAGGGGCTCCTACTCTGCAAGAACCAAGGTAAGTGAACTAAACATAAACCATTTCATTTTCTAACCAAACATCATTACCTTAACACTATCTAGGATCTTCTGATACAACATTTTCTTGTTTTTCCCCCTCAGTTCATGGATGATGATGGGAAATGCTACTTGGACGCCAGATACCGCTTTGAAATCCAGAAGAACTGGTCCTCTTCTTCTTGACTTGACTTCAAGCTTTGTTGTTGTGCTTGCTTGTAATAATCACATTCATAAGAATGGTTCTTTCCATTGGAAAATAAGCAAACCCCATTTCCAGATTAAGTTTAAAAGCACCAGTGTCATCATTTTTATGCTTATTTAATTTTGCTAACCTTACCAAGCAGAGGCATTGTTTCTTTAGTGAGAGCTACAGTCAAGAAATATACATTGTGCTCACAGGTAGCTGACTTCAGCAGTAAAATAACTGATTTAGAAAATCACCTTCACAAGTGTTGCATTTATCGAAATATGAAAATAAAAACAAGCATTATATGTGGAAGGCAACTTGAAATAGCAGCAAAATCAATCCAATCGTATTATATTTGCTTATTGGAACCATCACTAGCCTGACTAGGTACACAACTATTCTTTCAACACAGTTTCTGATCATCTATACAATATTAAGGCATGACTATCTTACACAATACATGTTATCTTCATCTTCAGAAGCTTTAGAATCAATGAAGAAAAGAAATATAAAGAAGCAAGGTTAACACAAACAAAATTTCACTCAATCGCTCATGGATAATCTAACAAAGCAAACTTTACGTGTAAACCGATCCTACCTCCATCAGTCACTAACTTGGCTGCTGTTACCAACCAGTGCCCTGGAGAATGATGCGGACCTCGCACCACCTCTGATATGTCGACAAATTTAAGCAGCTTTGTGCTGCGAATAGGTGCAGG
>JAYMTM010000014.1:0-15064 GCA_036898045.1 Erodium gruinum
CATTAATTGTTTGAATCCATCAGTACATGAAGTTGTGTTCCGCAGTCTACCCTTACTGTTCCCTTTCATGTTTTTAACGTCGGTTATATGAAACATGTTGGCCTCATGCTTTATTTGAAGCTCAGTTCATTCTTTCTTTTTGCTTTATGCTCCATTTGGCTGGTTACATAATTTGTTTCTCATATTTCAGGCTTATGACGATCTCATGAAAGCATTCTCAGAACGCAACAAGGTAGCACTTCTCTTAAACTATATTTAATTTGTTGTCTTTTGCACTCATATTGACACTGGCCAAAATGGTATTCAACTCAATGCTCAATGATTTCTCTGGGTCCTGCTATTTACTATTACTTGGCTTCTCTTTCATTTCATGCAGTTTGGAAATATTCCTTATGGTTTCAGAGCCAACACCTGGCTTATCCCTCCGGTTGCAGCTCATTTACCATCAAGTTTTCCTCCGCTCCCTGTGGAAGATGAAACATGGGGAGGAAATGGTGGTGGTTTAGGAAGGGATGGTAAAAGTGATTTAATACCTTGGGCCAATGAGTTTAAGTTTGTAGCATCAATGCCTTGCAAGACAGCTGAGGAGAGACAGGTTCGAGATAGGAAAGCATTCCTTCTTCACAGCCTGTTTGTCGACGTTGCAATTTTCAGAGCTATTTCGGCTGTGCGGCATGTGATGGGAAGGCCAGATTTAATTTCTTCAGCTGTGAGCTCTGAAGTTCTTCACACAGAGAAAGTGGGGGACTTGAACATTACAGTCAAGAAAGATTCTTCCACTGCTAGCTCTAAGGTGGATACTAAGATTGATGGGATTCAAGCTACTGGAGTGGATCAAAATAATCTAGTACAACGAAACTTACTGAAAGGGATCACTGCTGATGAAAATACTGCTGCCCATGTAAGTTTTAGATCATATATGTAATTAGCCAATGATGTTGACTACACGCTTTAGAATTTCACTTTCCTATATGCTGTCAATTGAACTCGGTCCTCCCGTTCACTGCCTGAGGAAAGTTGTGTATTTTGTTCGCAGGACATTGCCACCCTAGGTGTCATCAATGTAAGATATTGTGGTTTCATTTCCGTTGTCAAGGTTGAGGTGAGAGAGGATGAGGAAATCGGGTCCCTATCTCAGAGCATTGAACTTCTAGATCATCCAGACGGCGGTGCCAATGCCCTCAATATCAACAGGTTTCTAATTGAGTAACTGTTTTCCCCTTAACATGTATACGCTATTTGATAGTTGGAGTGTGTTTTTAATGAAAATCAAAAGATGGTGATTCTAATAACTCAAGTAATCCATTTGCTGGAGCTGGACTTTGTTGCCACTTCTATAAATGCTTGGGAATAGCATGGGACACTTTTGGTTCCTAATAAAATGAAATTTATTGAATGATCTAATTTTATTTTCATATTTATTTATTTATTAGTGTTACATTTAAAAAAAAGGGGAAAGAAAATTGATTTTAGATCCATTAGTTGCCTTTTGTTGTTTATTATTAGCTCTTGCATGCTTGAAGCCCATCTTACTATATTTGAGTCACTAACTATGCTACATATGTCATAAGTATCTATCAATTAATATGAATTGTATTCTAGCTAGTTCGCGGTCTCTTTTAATCGTGTATTCATTTGGGTTTATCATGAAGGCATCTTAATAGTTCCTGATTCTTTGCAGTTTGAGATTACTTCTTCATAAACAAACAGCTCCAGATCACAGTAAGTCAGTGTCAGACCTGCAAACTATGGAATGTGGAGAGCTTAGTGCTTCATGTCGCTTTGTAGAGAAACTGTTGGGGGAGAGTCTTGCTAAGCTTGAGGAAGACGAACTAGATATGGATCATTTTATTAGATGGGAACTCGGAGCTTGCTGGATTCAGCATTTGCAAGATCAAAATAATACAGAAAAAGATAAGAAATCATCTACTGAGAAAGCTAAAGCTAAAGAGGAAATGAAGGTTGAAGGGCTCGGGACACCCCTTAGATCTCTTAAGCAGAATAAGAAGAAACTGGATGGAAGCACTGTGAAAAAACAGTCTGAGAACTCAAAATCCCAAACAGAAGGTGTTGCTGAGGAAGCTGAAACAGACTGTCAACTGGAAACCAGTGTGAAAGAAAATGAGCTTGCACTGCGGAGCATGTTGTCTGATGAGGCTTTTGCTCGACTAAAAGAATCAGATACCGGACTTCATCGCAAGGTACTGTTTTGTATAGATAGTTGGGGTATGTGGTATCTTTTTGTTTTACAATTGAGAGTAAACTAACCTGCCATATGTTGTTGACAGTCTCTTCATGAACTGGTTGACTTGTCAAAAAAGTACTACAATGAAGTTGCTCTTCCTAAACTGGTAACAACTGAATGTTATGTAATCTAAATCTTCTAGTTATTTTGAACATTATTTAGCCTCAGTTATTCTGATTTTTAGCAACTTATATGTGAAACAGGTGGCAGATTTTGGTTCATTGGAACTCTCACCAGTTGATGGCCGGACTCTAACTGATTTCATGCATACTAGAGGTCTTCGAATGCGCTCTCTTGGACATGTGGTAAGTGCCATATTCTGACTCTAGCTTTTGATTCATCAGGACGAATCTCTAGCGTAAAGTAAACTACCTACCCATAGAAAAAACAGTTCCTCAACTTTTCCATTCTCATTATAGAACGTTACTCCTATTTTCTGAAGCATTTGTTTCTGTGTCAATCTGGTAACTTTCTTTTTTAAACCCAAGTGATAATCCATTTCGGTCTCTGGTGGATGTGAGGTTAGTCTTGTACCCATGTAACGCCCGTCCTTGCAACATTTGCATGCACATGCGTCTATGTGCAATGATGTATATACACCCGAGAACAATTATATTGCCCCATTGGTATATCTAATGTGTTTCTTTCATCACCTCCAGCTAAATACGTGTATATTGCGGTAGAGTTAGTTATTGGCATTACAGACTGTAGAAACAATATCTACTAGTCCGTTGAAAATCCCCTCCCCATCACTATGAGCTTTATTATTGTTCTATCTACATCATGTTCAGTCCAGACATTCTGTCTCGTACCTCATTTGACTTTGACCACCTTACGTTATATTGGAAATGAGTGTGTTCATAGATAAATATCAGCTTGAATGTTCATAAAAAATGCTAATGATTTTGAGGTTGTCCACTCTGAATGACCCCAACCTAATTCCTTTTCCAGGTTAAGCTTTCAGAAAAGCTGTCACATGTGCAGTCCCTCTGTATCCATGAGATGATAGTAAGAGCTTTTAAGCACATTATTCAGGCAGTTATTGCTGCAGTCAGTGACACTGACAAACTGGCTGTAACAATAGCAGCTTCACTGAACCTGATGCTTGGGGTTCCTGAAGGTGGAGAATCAAAAGCCTCATGCAATGTGCACTCCTTGGTGTGGAGATGGCTGGAGGTATTCCTGAAGAAACGATATGACTGGGAGCTTACCAGCCTAAACTACAAAGATGTTAGGAAGTTTGCGATTCTACGTGGACTCTGTCATAAGGTATTTCAATGTATTCCATGAATTCTCATATTCTTGTATAATACGTTAACAGTCAGTATAGGCTGTAACCCCACACATAAAAGCTTAAGCCATTTCTGCAGATAGTTGTATTATGGAACTAATAATTTCTAATATCGTAACCTGTATTATGGTTTAAGAGTGATTTATGTTGTAGGCGATGGAAAAATCAATAATTTGTGTAAGCAAGTTGAATGCTGGAAGCTGCAATTTTGTTCATTTTAATATTTGCATTCCAGCATTTATTGCGTAGGTTGGAATTCATTATTTGTTGATTATGTTCATTATGAAGGTATATATAGGAAAAGGGGGTTAATGTATGTCCATGTGACGATTATATCTATCTTAGCGACCACGAAAAGTTTCTTAACAAATGGAGGCCATGTCTATTGCGATCTGAACCATGACTAGTATATTTTCTTTCCACCCCTCACTATAAGGTTCTTTTGGATGCAGTAACTTCCATATAAGATTACTATATTATGGCTGCAATTTTGGCCTCAGTTGTGTGAAAATATAAATTTGCAAGAGGGAAATAATTGGTATCTGCTATAACCAGTTTGTAAATTTAAAACTTTTGATTCACGGACCAAGATCTAATGACATCTTTTCCTCTCATTTAGGTGGGCATTGAGTTGGTTCCACGGGATTATGATATGGATTCTTCAAACCTATTTCAGAAAGCAGATATTGTTAGCCTGGTTCCAGTGCATAAGGTAATAAACAATACATGGATTGAATGTTATTTTTTTTTATTCTATCCTTATTTTTGCTGCTACAGAAATGATCAGATCTAGTTTAATTTAACCCACTGTATATAATTGCATATTTTGCAGCAAGCGGCTTGCTCGTCTGCAGATGGAAGGCAACTCCTGGAATCTTCAAAAACAGCTTTGGATAAGGGAAAACTTGAGGATGCAGTTGCATACGGGACAAAGGTATTTGGTTTTTCAATGACATCTTGGATTCGGGATCTGTGACACTTCAGTTTGTTACCTCACTACACTACTGAATGTACATTGCAGGCCCTTGCAAAGCTGGTAGCAGTTTGTGGTCCCTACCATCGAATGACTGCTGGAGCGTACAGCCTCCTTGCTGTAGTCCTGTATCACACAGGAGACTTTAATCAGGTTCATTTCTTATCCATTTTGTTCTGTGTTGCTTTCATCTCTATTATAATACACTTTTGCTATTCTCTTCTCTCTCTTCTCCCAAATTCTATCAGCAGAACACTGACTATAATTGTCACTGCCAACGGTAACTGGTGGCAGTACATGGCTTCAAAGTACGGAGTTGAAAGAAAATTTCCTTACTGAATTTATTAAGATACTTTCTTGAAGGGTCCAGATAGTTCACTGCATAAGAACCTATATGCCAAATTATTTTATGTTTGTAGTTCTTTTGTTTTACGTGAAGATTTTCAAGAAGAGATCAATCTAATTTCTTATCCTAATTACAGGCGACAATTTATCAGCAAAAGGCATTGGATATTAATGAAAGAGAACTAGGACTTGATCATCCAGATACAATGAAGAGTTATGGGGACCTTGCTGTGTTCTATTATAGACTTCAACACACAGAGCTTGCTCTCAAGTACGCTTCTCTCTTGTCTAATGTAATATTAGGTAGCGTTTGGATTTTTTTTTGCTTGGGAATGAGAGTTGGGAATGGGACTGGATTAGCTGTCTCAGTTCTTTGAACTTCCTAAGTTATACTCCATTAGAGTGAAGCTCACTACTTTTTTTTCTTTTGAAAAAATCAATCAAATTGTAGTCCAATTTTGACTTCATCTTCTGCCGTTTTCATGAATTAGATGTGCTAGAAGTTGGAGATATCTATGTAGGCTGTTGGTTCTAAAACATAATTTTATGTCTGTTTGCTATACTTTCCATCACATTTAAGTGCTTATGGCTCTTGATCAGGTATGTAAAACGTGCTTTGTATCTTCTACATCTCACATGTGGCCCGTCTCATCCAAACACTGCTGCAACATACATCAATGTGGCTATGATGGAGGAAGGATTGGGGAATGTGCATGTTGCCCTCAGATACCTTCACAAAGCTCTGAAATGCAACCAAAAGTTACTTGGTCCAGACCATATTCAGGTTTTAATTAGTTTCACCTACGCCCGACCTTAAACTACATCGAATGCAGATCTTTTTTGATTTGTTAAAAAGAAAACTAATTAGGTTAGCTAATATATCGACCTCAAAGGTTTGGATATTAAAAACCTGAATTGCAAATCACCTGTTCTCTTAAACTGAAATCAAGGATCCTACACCTGATGCAAAATAAAAAATACTTCAGTATTACTTTTATTTGGTCCCATAAATGCATTTTATATGAGTCCAAACAGAAGGACAGTGAGTATCATGAAGAGCTAATAGATTGGACAGTAAAAATTGACAGATTAAGTGCAGCAAAGCATCAATGCCATTAACATATTTAATATGTAGCCTATAAAAAACATGTAATCTTCAACATCAAATAGAAAATATTTGATAGATGCAGTTGCAAATGACTAGATAGCCCTAAAATTTCGAGTGAAATATTTACCTTCATAAGTAATTCCTTTATGTGTTGTTGCTTACCAGACAGCAGCAAGTTACCATGCAATAGCAATTGCACTGTCATTGATGGAAGCATATCCTTTGAGTGTTCAGCATGAACAAACAACCTTGCGAATTCTCCGAGCAAAGTTGGGCCCAGATGACCTGCGTACTCAGGTACCCTTCTCATTAGGGCAAAGAGAATTCTATAGAATTTTCTTTTCGAGACTTGAATGAATGTCCTATCGATTTTGTGTTTTGTTGCAAGCTCGTATTGATTGCACTATGTGACAACTGTTTGGCAAATTCCCCGACAATGGAAAATTAGAGTAATCTTGTGATATGAATTTTATAATGTTAGCTGAGGAGTTCTGTTCTGGAAGACAAGTTCCCAAATAAATGTCATTTTATCATCAAGTTGAGACCCCATCTACTCAATAACATGAATGATTCCTGGCACAACATCATCATAGATTTTGTAGTTCCTTATTTTTGATTGAAGAGTGAATTATGAGTTAAGTGATACTGAATTTAGGAACTGAATGCTGCAGGATGCTGCTGCTTGGCTTGAGTACTTCGAATCCAAGGCATTTGAACAGCAGGAAGCTGCACGTAATGGAACTCGCAAGCCCGATCCATCCATTGCTAGCAAAGGCCATCTAAGGTAACTTTTGTTGATAAAGGGAGGTTTTGCTGTTAACAGTACATTTTGTGTTAATCCTCAATCAGGAAAAAAGGATCTTAGCATAGATATTTAAGATGGATACTTACCTAGTGAAGGTGTTTCATTGGTGTATCTATAAAGACAGCTGAGGTTCAAATTTCAATTGTTTTATGGCCGAAGTCATAGGCACCACCTGAGATAGGCTCAGCTATGAGACACCTCTTATATGATATTATGAATATTGGACCTTGCCAAATTATGCCACTGATGAATTTTGACAAAACTTTGCAGTGTATCAGATTTGCTTGACTACATTAATCCAAGTCATGATGCCAAGGGGAGAGATATCCTGGCTGTAAGGAAGAAAAACTTTATTTTAAAGGTATATTGGCTAATCGAAAGTAATTTTATGCTGTTTGGGAAGTGACAGGGGTCATAATTGATCGCATGTTTGAGCCTGTTTGATTCCAATTGGATTTGGTATAGCTTCTTCGTAGTTTCTCACATGCAATACTCAAGCATGGAAAGAACTTCCCAATTGGTTGCTTGTGTCAATTTGATAGCTTTTTTCTCTATAACCAGCCAATAACTATTAAAGGCAAGCTGATGTAGGAGTCCATGCTATCAGTGTAACTGATGGGCGATCTTCCCTTGAACTGTGTCTTAATTACCAGAGTAGGGATCTTTTCATGGCAGACTGAAAAGAAGAAGATGAAAAGTAGTTGTTTATGAACTGCAGAGATTTATGGATTCTCACCCCAACCATGCATGAAGGAATTTCTCCACAAGTGAAACTTTCTTTATCATAATAGATATTGTAGGTGACAACATTCCCTTTAATAAGGGTGACTATACCTTGTAGACAGTTCTTAGGTTGTAGAAAGATGTTAACACTACTTTCATAATCAATAAAAGGATCTTAAAATTAACTATGATATTACGCAAGGCGAAACTTATGAATAGCCAAATAGTGAAGCCCGACAGGTGGAATCACATTTTTTTTCCTGGAATTGAGGGAATATCTTTTATATGATGTCCTGCCTGTACCTTATTCATCCCTTAGTTCCTGACAAATGTTCCTTTGCAGGTGAAGGGACTATCCGAGCAAACTTCTAGCTTGACAAGTTCTGATGAATCTCCAAAAGATAGCGCTGAAAAGTCTTCAGATGAGGAGGCATTAATGCCTGAATTTAAGGATCATGCCGATGAGAATCAGGAGACTAACCTCACACCGACTGAGTCCCAGCAACATACTATGGAAGAGACTGAAGTGGAGAAGCTGAACCATGCCAGTGAATTTTCAGCTGAAATACAAGCTGAAGATGATGATGGCAAACATGCTGAAGGGGATGAGGGATGGCAATCGGTTCAAAGGCCAAGATCAGCTGGCTCATATGGTCAGCGATTCAAGCAGCGACGTGCAACCTTTGGAAAGCTCTATAGTTATCAAAAAACAAACGTGGAGAATGACATGGAACATGCCCAAGCCAAGAATACCCATCAGAATAGAAGATACTACCTCTTGAAGAAACGACCAGTATCTCATGGAAATTATACTGAGCAACAACCTGCGAATGCCACACCAGGTGCAAAATATGGGCGGAAAATAGTGAAGACTCTAACGTACAGGATTAAGTCTGTGCCTTCATCTATCAAAGATACAGCTACTGATGTCTCTAAAGAGGGTGGAGAATCTGTGAGACATCCATTAGAGTCTGGGTCAATATCTAAACCAAACCACTCAAATCCAATGAACAAGCCAGTAGTTAGTAATCTTGGGAAGTCTCCATCATACAAGGAAGTGGCATTGGCTCCTCCAGGTACCATTGCCAAGTTGCAGTTTATGGCGCCTCATAGTGATATGCCTGATAACCAGGAAGATTGTAGTGGGAAGCCTGAAGAGGAAACAGATGGAGCTAACAAAAATGCAGACACAGTAATAACAGGGGAAAAAACTGCTGTTGACGAGGATATTAAGAATCATGCTGGGAATTCGACCAACAATTTGGAAGGTAAAGTTGAAGTGTTTCAGGCAAAAGTAGGAACAGGGACAAATGACGCTTTAGAAGCTATCCCTTCTACGGTAGCTGTTATGAATGTTGAAGCGCTTCAGCCATGTGGTGTTGAGGTTCATGATGGGGTACAACCAAGCATACTAGTGGACAGCATGCCAGATTCAATTGAAGCTGCTAAAGAGGAGCTGTATGAGAAGGATTTATCTGGAAGTTTGGAACCCCAGAACAATGCAAGTGCCATGTTGCAAGGAGCTAACAGTTTGAAGGATAAATCCTCAATCCTGATTTCAGGCGATACTCGGGGGTCTTTCAACAAGAGGTTGTCTGCATCGGCAGCTCCATTCAACCCTTCACCAACCGTTGTACGCCCTGCACCTGTTCCCATGAACCTTACTCTTCCTCCTAGTCCTGGTGGGGTTCCAGCTGTTGCACCTTGGCCAGTAAACATGACCCTTCACCCAGGGCCTGCTACTGTCTTACCCACCATGAATCCTATGTCTCATCACCCATACCCATCACCTCCTCCAACCCCAAACATGATACATCCATTGCCATTTATGTACCCTCCATTTACTCAGGTGCCTACCAGTACCTTCCCTGTAACTAGCAGTGCCTTTCATCCCAATCATTTTGCTTGGCAGTGCAATATGAACCACAATGTATCAGACTTCATACCCACTACAGTTTGGCCTGGTTGCCATCCAGTGGAGTTCACTTTGGCACACTCACAGCCAGTTGTTGAGCCTATTGCTGATCTCACTTTGGAGCCAAGAAGGCAGCATGATGTTCCTGAAAGCTTGATCTCAGCTCCAATGCTGCCAGTGGACGTTGACGATGCAGGAGAAACTAAGAAAGAAGTTAACCTTTTAGTGTCAGAGGCAATGGATAATGCAAACAGAGTGCCTGGGATTGGGGTTGAGATTGCGAACAATGGTCATCTAAGTTCATGTGGGCTGGAGAGCATTGGGAATGAACCAAATCTTAACAAAAGCCTAAATGAGAATACTGGATACAGTGATGAAAAAACCTTCAGTATTTTGATTAGGGGGAAGAGAAACAGAAAACAGACTCTGCGAATGCCTATAAGTTTGCTCAGTCGTCCATATGGTTCTCAGTCATTCAAAGTTACATATAGTAGAGTAGTCAGAGGGAGCGAAGTTCCTAAGTCTACCAGCTTTCCTCCAGCTGAAGATTTTACAGAGTCTGCGACATAACATGAAGCATTCCGTTAGTGTCAGAAGTTTGTGATTCTTGAGGAAAGAAGAGACAGACCTACATTTTGTGTTAGATGACCGGGATCAGTATAACTTGGATCTTTTGTGGATATCATGCTAAAAATTACTTTACAATATTCTGGTGTCACCAACTTCTGAGGAGAAGCAGGTATGTTCCTCCAGTTAAAGCCACAGACTCATTATTTTTTTGAATTGATACTTTGTAGGAAATTTTAGCATTCTTTCCTTTTTAATTTCCCTTCCTAATATTTGGTTTGATATGTCTGCTGATCTCCAGAATGGCCATGGAGAGTGTGGAGTACAGATGAAGAGCTGAGTCTGTCTGCTTTAGATCAGGTATTGTCTCATTATTTTGATATGAGCTTTTCTTTCGTTAATTTATTCCGGTTATGGTTAGTAGGTTCAAACCTGAAAAAGGCTCAATATCCCAAGTTCTCTGCCAAATGAAGTGTCAATCTACATCGAATATTTCATGTCATGTTTTTAGGATGAAAATAAACTTTAAGGAACAATAACGTCATTAATGATATCACCACCCTGACGGGTTTCTAGTGCAGATCACTATGTTTTTAAGACATGGTCATCTGTATGATGATTGATATATCATGTTCTATCACTTGCCGCATAATTTTGTACAACATTTGGGACGCAATATCGTTCTTAGTAAGGTTGGGGATTTAAAATCTATGAGAGTTGTTTCATCAGTGTTTGATAAATGACTTTACATGGTGTGCAGGTTTACAGTAGGAACTTTTTGTGACGTCAATAGGTGTTGGTTGCAGTGACAACGACATAGGAGATTTTGATATTCTGGATCACAACATTTAAAGACTGAAAATGAATTTTTGATTCCCATAGCAATGACTTTTAATAATTATCTTGATTTGATTGTATATGACATGAGTTATTCTTTTTGCTGGTTATCATCAGTATGTTGTCCCTGCCGAAGTTGACATTTTTAAACTTCTTTTGGGCATTTTGATCAGAATTATGGGCTGTCTGCTACCAAATTTGTTGGGATTATCTCTTTATGCTGGTTTTGATGGTATCATTCTCTCAAATGCATATGCACTTGTTTTGAGTTTCACTCAGGAGACTTATTCGAGCTTTCACTAAATCGCGCTAGAATTAATTTGTAGATGCATAACAGATAATCTAGCTTCTGATTGTCATAAAGAATTTGGAGGACTAGGCTGAACTCAACACTAATGTTGCTAACCTGTGACCCTTGGTAAGCACCTTAACAGTCACTTGTCATCACAGGAATGATTAGTGTTCTAAAACTCCCGAGTAAGATGTTAACATACATATAATTGATCTATTATATTAATATATGTTTATTATACACAAAACGAGTTTTGCCGAGTACTCCCCTAACAGCTTCACACCGGTCCCGAATTTTAGAACACTGGGAATGGTACAAAACCTCAACATCAAGCTTCCACACAATACTGGAATTCAACCAAATGATTGCAGGTACTTTTGGTCTACCAACAAATATTAGGAGTGGTTGAACTGCAAAAACTGTTTTTTTTTCTTATTTGGTTAGATATTACATTTTAGTTGGGTATGGTCCGGTGATAGTCCCATATTGAGTTGAGCGTGACCCTGACCTTTATATTTAGCTCTTTTTTATACATTATTCAACGTGCGTTCCATATTTCAACTAGATCACAAAAAAATGTGTTATACAAAGACGAGTAAAAGCACTTACTATATGTGGCAAAGAAATCTCAGGAGTGTGCTGCCAAGGAACTAAGACAATGCCATATAATGGACAACAAATAATCTTGTCTCTATTGCTAAATCTTGAGTCTACTTGGACCAGGTGACTGCATCAATCTCTGCTTGGGCGCTTCTGTAAAGTTCCAGCCTCTGAGCAAGGTTCTTGCGGCGCTGCATAACCGCAGGATCTTCATCCAATAATGCTGACATTTGCCTTGTCTGCAAACCAAGTGTTCAACTAAATAAATTTACCACCCCACCATCTCAAATCAATTCTCAACTTATTCAAATGTATCTTGCTCACCTCCTTTCTGCCTAGCTCTGCAAAAAACTGATCCAGTAGGCTGCGCTTGGCCTCGCGTACTTGACAGTATACTATCGACTTTGGAATGGAGTTCCTCAAGGTTGCACACACCATGTTCACATACGACAACACAGTGCTGCCTGACAAATTGTTGGTTAACAATGAAAGAATCAGAATGGACAGTTTGCAAATCATATCCAAACTCTAGGTATTTTCATGCTTACCAATCCTCACAGGCTGCATTGGTGACTTCAACTCTCAGAGTCGGATACTGCTTCAGTTCCTATAATAGTAGAAGGATCCATTTTAGAGACTGCAACAACATTCTTTATTGAATAATGTAAGTGAACAATGCTAGCAAGCGGGGACTTGCCATAGTCTCACTAATGGACTTGTAAACCAGGTCTTTCAGCAAGGCATGAACCTGAAATGGGAAGCAAGGTGTCAATTATAAATAATACTACTACTATTTATGAAATCTGGAGTTGAAAGATGAAAGCATACTGCATCAACAGCAGCCTCGGCAGGACCTTTCACACATATTACAGAAGATTCAATAAGACGGCGATACCCCTGCTCGGGAGCTATCAAATGAGGTTGATAACCATCTGCCTCAGTGATAAGCTTTCGTACATTATCCATTGAAAGATGTTTCTCAAGCTGCAACCTCTTCATAGCACTCGGAAATTGAGTGTCGAACACCTGATAGATTTTTTCGCCACCAGAGCGCCTGCAGATCCAAGTAACACTTAACTGGAAAAAGACACGAGTCTAATTATAAACTGCATAAACAAAAGGACATACGAGCCATCGAGATGTTCTTTGAATATCTGATCGAAAGATCGACAAACTTCCATGGTCATGTACAGCTTTCCCTTCATTTAGAAAATGGAAAATCAGCAAGGAAAAATACAAAACAGAAAATCATATGTATGAACAGAACAATAATGAAAATGCAGTGCTTACTCCCACATCATTTGCAACAGGCTTCCCAAGACGACCCAATTCCATCTCCAATTCAATAATAGTTTTACTAATAAGTGACAGAAGGCCTGGGATCCGAGATTTGATGACAGACTCCAAATGCTGAAAAATTTATCCATTTTCAATGCCAACTATATGGATACCAATTACTCAGAACAAGAATATCTGGCGTACAGTACTATTGGCAAAGAAAAACCGAAAACTAGAATCCATAATTATATTATGATCTTCTTTCTAGAGAACTCAGGAACAAATATACAAACAAGCTGCATCAGGTAGATCTGGCATACCTTCGAAAGCATTTTTGCTAAATACTCAGAACCCATCCTTTTCTCAAGATGCATGTACTCTGGACTGCTGGAAAAGTATTCTCGCTCTTTTCTTCTAGCAGCAACCATGTCAATGTTTCTGTTAATATCAGCTTGAGAACTATTTACAACACCAACCCAAGGGTACTGTAACTTATATGACCGCCCTTCAAGAATCTGAAATAAGGTATAACAAATTAGGAGCAAGTATGATGAACTTGAAAATTTAATGTCAATAAGGAAATCCATAAGCAGCGACTATCTGAATGCTATGTCAGTAAAGGAAGTCCAGAAATGCATGTAGAACAAATAAATAAATAACTTCTGATTATTCTAGGAAATGTTTGTCCTTATGTTTAAACTAGCATGCAGATTAACTCAACTGGCGATACATCAAAACACTCTGAAGCATATAAGTAATAGTCCATCTTCAGTATACTTTTAATTACTCCAAATTCCAAAAGCATATGTTGATAGGGTATAGCATCATTCCTCTATATAACTTAATTCCCAACACTCCCCATCACATGTAGGTTTCTAGCCCTCATAATGTGGGCACTATTGTGGATTACCTACTCTAAATACAATGTTGAACAATCAATCAGTCTAGAAGCGTAAGCTGATGAAAAGCCGCATAATTACATCACTGCAAATCAACCTTTTACAAATCTAAAACAGAAATTTACTCTCAAAAAATAATTATGTAATCTTAGTGAATCAGTTTTCTCCAAAACTATTTAAGAGCTTAAGCTTACATCAACTGCATCAGTACCCTTGTCCATAAGATCTATCTTTGTCAACACCCCAAATGTCCTTTCCCCTGAAAATTAATAACCAAACATAAACAAAGCAAAATAAAGGTGGACAATTGTGATTAAGTATCTGCCCAAGCGATCTGATATATTAAAATCAGTTTAAGTATTTGACAATCTAAATGACAGACAAATTTAAGTAAATAACAAAGATACATTATGCTCTTCCAGCTGAATGCAATGATATTCACAGTAAGATTATATAAAATCCAAGTATACAGTCAATTGATCAACAATATCAGTGATCTGCAGCACTACAGGTCAAGTCACACATTGATCCGTAGTCTCTTTGTAAGGCTTTTGAAAAACTTGCCCAGAAGAGTCTCATAGTTATAAGTTCAAATCAAACTTCCTGAAGAAAAGCATACATCTTCTATCCCATGCTTTCATCAAAGGGCATGTCATTCCAAAGTCCAGACTCTCTCTGTCTTTATCTATATAATTATTACTTTCCAAAACATATCTTCTAGGTATGACTCAACCCAACCTAGAAGAATTGCTTCAAACCATACCTTTAGGGTCTACTTCACGAGAGATCTTAATTGCATTAGATGTAGCCAAATCTTGGTTGGCCGGAGAAATTGCCAGAATGATACAGTTAGGCTGCAATATAGCAAAAACAATTGTCAGTGGAAAATCTTCTCTATCGCACAAGGCATAAAATTATTATAATATAGTTACTTATGTTACATCATGACGTTTAAACTTAACTACATTTCATCCAAACATTAAAATTCCATTAAGCTAGATTCTCTCAAGAATCGGTGAATATCTCAACCAATTACCTTCTCAATGTAGGACCGAACCATGTGTTCAATTTCTTGCACAATGTTTTCAGATTGACCCTCTACAATAATCCATGTAGGTGAATTAAATGGATGGGGAAAATAAACATAATCATAAACAATATGCAAAAAAACGGAGAAACAGAACTC
>JAYMTM010000015.1:0-15011 GCA_036898045.1 Erodium gruinum
GAAGCACCACTGTGGGCAGGGAAGAGAGATATGGTCTCTGGTTTGATCCCTCAGAAGATTACCATGATTACAGCATTCTCTGGACTGATTCTCAGATCATGTAAGCATGGAAACCAACCTTTTTTTTCTTCAGGTTTTGTTCATTTTTTCCTTCTTATTTTGAACAAGTTTCTCATAGTCTCCCTATCTTTCAGTAACAGCCTTTCTCTGAACCCACTTGAACCAATTTTTCCATAAATGTTCTCATTTTATCCCAAATAAGGAGCTTTACTCTTTGGGGGCTTGTAGCGTATAGGCAGGGTCTCTTGTTTTGGGAAATTTGTGCTGAGATTGCTCATCTTTTTTCTATATCAACACATCTCTTGCTAGGCCGTGCTCTCTATATGGATGTAAGATGTTCATGTTGTCCAAAGCACAATGCTTGATTTGGTTAAGTCTAATTACACCACATTCTTGCATACTTGGATTCAAAGTTTCATGTTTAATGTTAACCCTTTCTTCAGTTTCCTCAATCTAATGCAATATGGAATTAAAGTTTGTATATTTCTCACAGATTCTATATAGATCATGTTCCAATTAGGGAGTATAAGAGAAAAGCATCAATGGGTGGAGACTTCCCTTCCAAACCAATGTCTCTATATGCCACAATATGGGATGGTTCAGATTGGGCCACCAATGGAGGCAAATACAAAGTGAACTACAAGTATGCACCTTACATTTCCCAATTCTCCAACCTCGTGCTTCACGGTTGTGCAGTTGATCCAATCGAGCACATCTCCACCTGTGACAGCTCCGAAAATGGCAAGGGAACAATCCCTAGTGGTGTCATCACCCCCATGCAAAGAGTCAAAATGAATAGTTTCAGGAGGAAGCACATGACATACTCTTATTGCTACGACAAGACCAGATACAGAGTCCCTCCATCTGAGTGCATGATCAGCCCCCTAGAAGCCCAAAGACTCAAAGCTTTCGACCCAGTCACATTCGGGGGAGGCCGCCACAGGCATGGGAAGAGGCATCACCGGCTCCCATCAAGCCAAGCTGAGGCAAGTTTGGTTATGTTGGCATAAATATCCATTTGACTTCTGGTTGCTGTGAATATGAGGAGGACATAGATTCATTGAGGAGAGTTTTCATATGCATATACATGGTACCAACTTTAGGTTTCAAACCAGGTTATGATTTTGAATTTGGTGACCCTCATGATGGATTCAATAATTTATTAGCATAATGGGTTTTAGTATAAATGTCATGTGAGTTTGGTATGGATGTGCACTGTTTTTACTTTTTATGTCAAGTTAAGAGCATTATTATTCATGGCATGGTGTGGTTTGGATAATAACTATTTGTTTGGTACTGGTAAGAGAACAAGCATAGCCCAACTTGGTGTATTTAAAAGTCACTCTTTTGGAGCTGTCTGTTAATATTCTCTTGTTTCTTTCTCAGAGGTTTTGTCAAAAGATTAGTTGGGAATCCTGGGCTGGATGTGTGACAAGTGGTAAGGTATCAGCCATACAGATTATGCAGAAAAATGAGTTTGGGTTTATTGTTGATCAAAGACTAGTTTAATGGTGCCAAAGACTTTGAAGTTGTGACAGATAAAGGAAAGAATTTTAGGTGTTTTTGACTTTTCTCAGTTGAAAATGAACACAAGTTGTTCTTTCATACCAAATTTCAAGTATAAGTGGTGAAAATTTAATGCTTGCTGGTGGTGAACTAAGCTTATATAAAGACCTATATAAAATAGGGGAGTATACCTTTCATCTACGTAAACTCATTCGAAAGGTCGTCGCTTGTCAATGAGACACATCCACCTTTACAAAACCTGTGACAAACTCCAAAAACTGTCAAATTTGATGGAAATATTCAGATTTTTTTTTGTGAAATACCTAAATATCCATGACCACTAAACCCTAGGGTTAGAGGGTAGAAGAGAGTTGAAGGGGTAGTTTAGGTATTTCACAAAAAAGTCTTGAATTTTTTTCATCCAATTGGACAATTTTCAGGGTTTTTTGTGGGTTTTGTAAAGATGGGTGTGTGTTTTTGGCATGTGACGACCTTTCGAGTGAGTTTGTACAAATGAAAGGTCAACAGGTGTAATTTTTGGAGTTTTCCCTATGATAAATCACATAAAACATGTTAAGTAGTTTGATGATCTTTACCAAAAAGGCGCAGGAAATGTTCAGCGCCATACACAGAGGAAGGTGATACGTTGTCTGAAACCGCTTCTTCATATTGTTGACGCTCACTTTTGTACAGAAGAAGCACGGGCAAGGTTTTGTTGAAGTAGCTATGCAAGCCTTCCTGCAATTCTCCAACAAGATCGGAAATCCTATATCAAGTGTATATCGAATACACATCAGTTTCATGAACAATATTAAACTAGAGAGCAAGACCAGTCAAAGTCAGCAAGTATCGAAATAGTGCAAGAAAGGCAAGCTTGAACTTACGAGCCATCCTTCTTTAACCTGTAATCATGATACTTCTTTAATATATCATCCACATTTGGAGTACGAGGAAGCTTAACAAGCTGCAAAATAGACGTTTTCAACATAAATCAAAGTCAAATTTTAAACATCATAGTGAAAAACAGAATTAGGTAAATATTAACAGCAATTAGTTTACCTTGCCGAGATGAGTGATGGACTCGCAATCATCAACTAGTTGCTTCTTCAATGTCAGCGGAATATGGATGTTCATGTGCTTCCCAAAAGGAAGATTTCCCTTCTCCTATCGGGTTAATAAATGAAGGACGAGTTTTATTAAAAAATCAAACTAATAATTCAGAGCGGAAGCGCTTCATGAGAGACAAAATATAAAATAGACCGTACCTTGGTAACGGAGTCATTCTTTCGTTTCTTGCCTCTTGTACCTGTAGTACCATACGATCAATGCATGCATATCTCGTGCTCTTGTACATCAAAATACTTTACTAAAGGTTTTTATCACGGGTCAACCTAAGTAAATTTTCAAGCATAACTTCAAATATATTTGATATCACATCGAACAAATTGGGACCTACTCGTACTTAAAAGACTCTAAAATGGGAAGATATTATTTTTAACAAGAAGATGAACCTAACCAGAAGTTTTCGGTTTGACCAGTGTTCCTCGCCCGGGCTTTGCACTATTATCTTTTTCTTTTTCTAGGAGTTCCTTTTGCTTCTTCACATTTTCATCGTATATTTCATCAACCGTTCCACACCTACCAATTCATCCCAACTGTCCGGGGAAAAAAAGATGCTCAAGAAATCAAAAATCAGTTAGGAACCTTTAGTATGCAAATCAGTTTCATCCCATGGATACAGCCTCGCTTCATAGAGTATGCAAATCAGAATTTAGGAACCTTTAGTTACATTAGGAACATAAACCGAAAAGTGTACTAACCTTTTATTCCACCCCTGAAAGAAAAAAGAAAAAAAGTGTCACTATAAGATAGATCAAACTAGGAGCTAGCTTTGAGAAGGTTTATGAATAGACCTAACAGCTAAAAGACGGTACCTTTTATTTCAAACGATTTAGCACAATACTTCTCTTTTTTTTTTTTCTGATTACTAATTCTAACTCAGGAGGACGTGTAACTTATAGACTCATGCTCTCTTTTTATAGAATGTAAAGGTTATCGAGTAACTCACATTTTTCGATATCTCAGTTACACTGACATGCCTGGGCTTACAGGAAACGGGTATACAACTAGAAACTTTATGCAGCATTGACATTAAGTTCTACTCGTGCAAAGTTCTTATTTATTTTCCGGGTCTTTTTCATTCATTAAGCATGACTATATCCATGATCAACATTGTGAGTAAAGCTCTTTCCAGTCAAAATTCATCTATGAGCCTCTATACGAGCTCATCGAAAGAAACTGAAACCATGTAACCCCAAAACACATAGATCAAGAGCTCGCCGGAATTCTTCGAAGCTCACCGGAGCTCGCCGAAATGTGTTAGATTTCGTTGGAATTCGCCGGAGCTCGCCGGCAATGCTCTCCTTCTCCAAGCACCTCTTAAATGTATGAAAACTCAACTACGTAGACTTAATTCACCTACCCATCAAACATAAGGTCGTTTGGAGGTGGGAATTGGGTTCCCCCTTTTGAAAATTTGAGAAGATTGAAGGTGGAGAAGAATGACATGTTTTGAAAATTTGAGTGGCCATAAAGGGCAAAACAGTCATTATATATGTATAGTTACAAAACTAACAGAAAATTGTAATTTTTGTATTTTCGGATTTTTCTGGTAGTTAGTTTTTGAAACTTTTTGTCAAGGCAAATAGTTTCTGATGATTTTTCAAAGTTGGAGGTGCGAAAGTAAATTTATCCCTTGTTTGAAACACATTTGGGTCTAACGGTTGTTTTTTGACACAAATTCCACTCACGGTTATTTCTTGATAGTTTCATGAAGAAGGGGGTATATTTTTGTAGTTTTCCCTTAAATATTTTTTTTTAATATGATTAAATGTACCTGAATTTAATATCTGATCACAATTTGGGAAGCTTGGCTGCTCTATGGGTTCGTGTTGTTGTTGATCGATTTTTCGACACTGGTCTAGGTATACTTCGAAGGCCTCATCGCTGAAGTCGATATTGAGGTTCACGGGATTGTCATAGTTCGACATAATTACAAAAGGATTCAAGAGAATATTTGAGAGAATATATTTGACTTTGAGTGAAAAACTGATGGGGAGAAGAATTGAGTGTTGTGGGGTATTTATAGAGGTAAAAACTAAAAAAATGAAATAAATAAATAGTTAATAACTTTATAAGAAACATATCAATTTGCAGAAATCCACTCCACTTGAATAATAATATCTTAAAACTGATACAATTTTGTTGTATAGCATCATAGGAAGGAAAGCCAGAAGAAGCAACTACTTAATGACTGAGTTTCAAATCACGGGCTATAGTGACTACTATATTGATGATTAATCCCAAAAGGATGATGGAAGGGGGGGTTATTGAAGCAATACTTGAGAAATGGTAAATTGGGGGTTCCAATTTCAACCTTCTCCAGCTGCGTGCAATGACTCACCTCGACTTTAACAAGTTTTTGATTCGGGATCCTTATAGTTGTCAGGCTAAGATGGGACAGTTTCAGCACCTCCAATCCAACAAAGTTGGAAAGAAGACTTTCCAGCTCCTCGGTGGTGACACAGTTAAGACCCCATTGAAAATGGTCATCCAGGCGAGAATACAATTTCAACTTTTTGAGTGTGGTCTGGCATGCCACCAACTCAATCTTGGGCCAGTGTTCGTTCCGAATCTGGAAAACTCGGAGCCTGGCTGCATCGATTTTGACTTCAGTCTCAGTCTCTTCTGGGTGCAGGCTCAACTCAAATTTGTCCAGTCTAGGGAGGCCCGAAATGCAAACACTAGTGGGTAAGTCATAGCACCGGTCGAGTTTCAAAGTCTCCAAACTGGGGCATCCGGATGAAATCTTCTGGATCATGTCTTGGCTCAAAGTTACCTCTTGTAAGCTTAACTCAACCAGGTTAGGCAGGCTCACATCGTCGCAGTCCTCGAGATCGCAATAGCTCAATCTGAGATGCGTGATAGTTTCTGACAAGAAAACAAACGGAGGCAAGTAATAACACGGTGTTGTTGTTTGGCATACGCAACCTAGAAGAAAGGTAAGATCCTTGACTCCTGCTTCTACCAATTGTTGGATCCAAGAGTCGAGGCTGGACTCCCAGCTATCTATCACGTCGGCCTTGAGGCTGAATTTTTGTATACTCAAGCCCTGCCCAAGAACATTTTGGATGGACTTGTTGATAAGATTAATGAAAAATAGAGGGTCATTAAAGGGTTTGAATGGCAGTGGGAAGTAGATTTCATTGAACGAAAGAACGGGACGGGACTTGACAATGCCTCTCCATTCTTTTGAAAGGCATGCGGTTCGAGCAACATCTCTTTGATGGAGAAGACTGAGGATGGAATGCTGGATGAGTTCTGGCAATTGGGAGATTCTGTCCGTAGAATCGAGTTTTCTCTTGGAGACTCTGCACATTGCTGAACTTAATTTTCTCTTTGCGCCGCACTCGCTCATTGTTATTGATGGAAGATTCACACTATTCACATTGTTTATGTAGTCCTGGTGTATTACCAATTCGGAATAGGAAACAATAAAACCATACTGGAATTAGGAAACCTTTTTCTTCAAGTAAAAAAAACTCAATTAGGCATAACTGAACTTTTTTTTTAATTGGATTACTCCTCTAGTACGAGTAAACTTGATTGGATTTTATATACGATTAACGCCTAACATTTCTTACAACCTTGTAAATACAGTAAACTAATCATAATCATACATAAATTTTTACATGAAACTTATTTAATAATAAATAAAAGTGAATATTATTCATGTTCAATTTTAAATCTATATTTCACTTCTCTATCTTTTACATCTAGAAAATATATATTTTTCATATGTCAATAGTTTAAATCTATATTGTTTTGATTTTTTTTAATTGGATTGCTCCTCTAGTACGAGTAAACTTGACGGTAAAGATGTGCATGAAACAGGTGGAGATGAATCCATTTTGGATGTTATGTGCTTGGCTTTTGTCAATTTTGTCATCATTTTGTAAGTACATGGATGAATGAAGTTAATGAAGTTGAACACTAAATTGAGACTTATTTTTTGTTATTATGTGGATGGACGGTGAATCGACAGGTTTAGTCAAATTGATCATGAACTTGTAAAAATTTCATGCCCAATTTTGATCAACTCAAACCTAATTTTGGCCGAATTCTGCCCATCCAATTTACCATTTGCACAAACGAACACAAACCACATTGAAATAGACACCATATTCACCATTTACATCTGTATTAAACATTCATTCATTTCAAAACAATCAAAATTCAACCAAATAGATAAGAGGGTGAACAAACTTAACTTTCATTCAATTTAGCATAATACATTCATTCATTCAATTCCATGAGATATCTTAACTTTCCAAACCATACTTATTTTAAAAGAGTTTGTATTATGTTTGAAAATCGTCATCATGTACAAGTCATGTGCCACTTATACATTCCATAATTCCTATCCTACCCTTAACCCTTTACTAACATGTGATGGAATTGAAGCTTTCCGGTGGCATCCCTTCCTGCTCGATGACGACGTGATCTTCCAGATCCAACAACACCAATCTGAAATCGATTCCCACGTGGACCTCCTCTTCCCGCCACAACACTAAGAAGCTAGCGTCAACAAGGTCCAACTGAGAGACGAAACTGATGTCCCTCGCAACCTTGTTAGCCTCACCACTTCCGATTCCAGTTTGGAGAAGCATCATCATCAAAAAAGATCTGTGCTTTTCACTACTGGATAACTTAATCATATATCCATAAATGGATGAACCTGATATTTTTGATGAAGTCCAGTAAAAGAATACAGATTTCAAAAAAGGCTCTGCATCTCGAGGTTCGTATGATTTTGTGGTAACATAGAGCTTTGAAGTTCCCGTTTAACCCAGTTGGCGAAAAAGGCCGGTGAGAGCTCACCGGAGAGATAATTCTCAGACCTGCAATTTCAAATCCTATACTTATGGCTTTCGTGTCTCAACGGATTCTCCTTCATGTCTCTCCTTCCATTATTGTTTCTCTCTGCTAATCCTATTCTAATATTATGGTTATGACTTTCGCTCTAAATCCATACCCATGGCAGCAAGATATGGAGACAACAACACTAATGGAGCAACAAAATTAGAGCAATACTGCAAGGAGAGGCTGGGTCTGAATCTGTAGGAGGCAACTTAATTAGGGTTAGATTTTTTATAGTCATCCATGCGGATGGGGGGGTGTGCGTTCTGCGGGCGTTACCAGGAGTCCACGAGCCATGTCTTTTTCCAGTGTAGCTCTGTCAAACCAATCTGGAAAGCGGCGGGCTTCTGGGATTTCCTCCGCAGTGACAGAGGTCCAGCGGGAATGAAATGGGTAACGGATGCCATATCTGGCCTAACAGGGAAAGATTTTCTCAGATGGTTAGGTATCTGCTATGCTATCTAGGCGGAAAGCAATCGCATTCTCCATAGGGGACTACGCAGGGACCCAGATAGGATTGTCCTGGATACCCTTCGATGGTGTGAGGATTTCCTTACACAAACCACCCCGGTGTCCACCCTTTCCGCCCCCACCTCGACGAGTAACCATAGATGCCCCCACCCCCTCCGAGGGGATCACTGAAGCTCAATGTCGATGCGGGGGTCTGCAAGGATGACATGGGGGCAAGAGCCGTAGTCCGCGACCACACCGAGAGACTGATTCTGGCCAGTGCCACCTTTGTTGAGGGGTGTTTTGACCCCTTCTCAGCAGAATGCTATGCTATCCGTGAGGGTTTAGAGCTATGCATTCGGAAAGGCTTCAGAGAGTTATTGGTAGAATCCGATGCACAGTTGCTGATCCAGGATTTGGAACGACGAGCAGCAGAAGGATACCAACATCCCTTGGTTGAGGACATATGAGATATTTTGGATGCTCTTCTCCAAACTCATCTGAGCTGGGTCAGGCGGGAGGCAAACAAGGTGGCTCATTCGGTAGCGGCTATGGCGATTCGGTTGAGAGGGTCCAGTATATGGGAGGGCTACGGACCTCGTTGGTTGGATCACATCATCTCAAAGGACTTACATGTCCCTTAGCTTTGTTTTTTCTTGTTTTACCATGTATTCAAAAAAAAATATTTTAGACATGTGATAGTGACAACTTTTACCTTTATTTTTCTTATTAAATATGGAAAGATAGTAAATGCTTGGTAGATTGTAGCTGTCTTGGAACTTGTGTCATGTGCTTGACTTTTGTCAATTTTATCATCATTTTGTAATTAATTGTATGAATGGATGAAGTTAATGAAGAGTGGGGATCAAATTCTGGAAATTGAGACTTATTTTTTGTCGTTGTGTGGGTGGACGATGAATCAACAGGTTTAGTCAAATTGGCCATGAAATTGTACAAATTTCATGCCCAATTTTGACCAATTCAAACCAACTTTTGGCCAACTCATGCCTAATTTCGGCCAACTTTTGCCCATCCAATATACAATTTGCACAAACGAATACAAACTACATTGAAATAGACACCATATTCACCATTTACATCTCCATTAAAGATTATCATTTCAAAATAATCAAAAGTCAACCAAATAGATAAGAGGTTGAACAAACTTAATTTTCATTCAATTCAGCATAATACACTCATTCATTCAATTCCATGATCATCTCAACATGAAATAAACCAAAACTCCTAAAACAGACACAAAAATCCTAACTATTAAACCTTTCATTCTTTTTAATTTTTCAATTTAAGGTGCAGATTCTCAACCAGTTTCACATTTTTTAGGTATTCACCTTCAGACCTACAAATTCTAGCTTCCAATGCAACTTTTTCTTCTAGGATTTTTAGGGCATCTTCACCAATACCCCTCATGGTAGCATCCAACTCTTGATCCGATGGTACAATCTCGACAACACCCTCTTCTCGGAGCAACAAGTCTCAAGATCAATCAACCCCAAAAAAAGTTGCATTATTTTTGCTTTGGGAATGCATGAACTGTCACTGAGCGAGAAGAGAACTGGAATTTTATATTTTCAAAACCTGAGAACTTAATTTGAGGGGATGAGAACTTACCGAAAATCCTTTGCAACCAAGGAACCTCCTCCCGAGATTGACTCTCGTGGACGACGTATGGACGGGGGCGTACACCCCACATCCACACTTCACCGAGTCCTGGTCTGTCGGCATGTTCTCTGGTTAAGCTTCTCAGATTCAGCCTCCCTTGTCTTCTCTTCTCCGATTCCAACCCAGAATATGAACCCTAACTTCCCTCAACACTTAAAACACCCGTTTATAATTGACAAGGGCATATTGGGCATTATAAAAAAAATTCGACATGTGACGCCCACGTGAGGCTTTTTTCAGGTTTTTCGTCACGGCTCGGTTAACTTTGATACGTTTGCGAACTTCTTCCCCATAAAACAAGTAAGACCAAACGTCAGTACACTTATTTAAAAAACAGGTATACTTTTGTGTACGTTTTTGTAATTAACCCCTTTCTCATTACTTCACATGTTAAGGATGGTTTTTATTTGAAAGAAAACTTTTAGATGTATTTGTTATGCGCTCTTCCTGTTTCTTTGTATTGGTCTTCTTTCTTTCAATAATATTCCTCAATCCATTTCTTGTCGTAGGACTTGCATCCTTTACTAAAAAAACAAAAAGGGTGGTTCCAAAATCAGGTAAAAAGTTGTTAAAGAGATTACAAATGGCTCCACATATTGGACCTACGCTTAAACTGATAGTTGATGCTGAAGCACTTAAAAACGGGAGGAAGAGCATATCGTGCCTATATATAATTAAGCAGTAACGAAGAGAGCCATACTCTCACACATGGCCAAGGTTGTTGTTCCAGAAGTGCGTGTGGGATCCGTTGACCAAACCATGCCGGCAATTGGTATGGGAACGATGTCGGATCCTCCTGCCGATCCGGAGACGGCGAAGGCGGCCATTGTTGAGGCCATCAGAGCAGGATACTGTTAGGATAATCTTAGTTTCGGTTTAAGTTTTGAATCAAATAAATTGCTTGCTATGCAAGCTATGTCTGTTGGGTTTAGATAAAGTCTATCTGATAGGATTGGGTTAGGGTTTAAAATTCGTTTTCAATTTCCTTATGTTTATCAACTATCTAGTATAAATAAAGAACAAGTAGAGCAGCCAGAGATCGAACTGGTTCTGCACTTTCCTCCCATCTCATCTGTGTTCTTGTTAACCCATCTTGCTTCTACATTTGGTATCAGAGCATCTGTGGAAGCTAAATGGGAGACAGAACTCCAGAAAAGACAAGTCCGGGAGACAGGACAACTGGAACGCCAGTAGTCTCGGGAGGAGCACGAAATCCGACCAGAACAGCCACACTACCAGTAACGTACCCCATGCTCACCGACAGCAACTATGGTGTATGGGCCATCAAGATGAAGATTCTGATGCGAGCTCTTGGAGTGTGGGTGGCCATTGAAAGCGATGAACCTGTGGCAGAGGAACGAGATCAAGGTGCATTCGCTGTTATCTCCCAATCAATACCTGATGCGGTGCTGATGTCGATCGCAGAAAAACCCACAGCCAGAGAAGCTTGGGAAGCTCTAAGGGAGATGCGGGTAGGAGAAGATCGTGTGAAGACTGCGAACATCATGCTGCTGAAACGTGAGTTCGACAGAATCCAGATGGAGGAGACAGACACGGTAGATGAGTTTTCTCTGAAGCTCACAAATATCGTGAATGAAATTCGGTCACTTGGGGAGACAATGGATGACCAGACTGTCACAGAGAAGCTGTTCAGATCTGTGCCAGACAGATTGCTCCCAATTGTTGGTACGATACAACAATGGGGCAATCTGTCCAAGATGTCCGTAGCCGAAGCAGTGGGGAGGCTGAAAGCGTTTGAGTCCACCATGAAAGGAAGAAGATTGGACAAAGACAGAGAACAACTACTGCTAACCCGAGCACAATGGGAAGACATAGTTGAGAAAGAAAGAGGTGATCGCGGAGAAAGAGGCCGTGGTCGAGGAGGAGCACGTGGCCGGGGCAGAGGATCACGTAAGTTTGACAAAACTCGAGTTAAATGTTTTAATTGCTCTGAGCTTGGTCATTTTGCGAGTGAATGTAGCAAACCCAAGGCAGAGACTGGGAATTATGCAGAGTATGATGGAGAGGACGAGCCAACACTCCTCATGGTTCAGACTTGTAAAACAGAGGTAGTCCTGTTGAATGAAAGAAGTGTAGTGCCCGAGCTTGGAGAAAGCAATGAAGCTTGCAGTGATCTCTGGTACCTCGATACAGGAGCCAGCAACCACATGTCTGGAAACAGAAAGGTATTTGCTGATGTTGATGAAACAGTGAAGGGCACAGTCAAGTTCGGAGATGGCTCTATGGTCAAGATCGAAGGACGAGGAACAATCCTCATCGAAAGCCAAACACATGAGCACAGAGTACTTACTGGAGTGTACTATATCCCCAGACTGAAAAGCAATATCATCAGTCTGGGACAACTTGACGAATCCGGGTGCAAGGTAGTAATGGAGGATGGGTGGTTGAGTGTCCTGGACCAGGAAAGAAATCTCCTAGCCAAAGTGAAGAGGAGCTGGAACAGGTTATACATCCTTAACCTGAATCGATCTAAACCTATTTGTCTGTTGAGCAGAATTGAAGAAACAGGGTGGCTCTGGCACGCTCGGTTCGGACACATCAGTTTTAAAGCCCTCAAACAGATGGCAAAAGGAGGGTTGGTGAGAGGCTTACCAGAAGTAACGAGTGTCGAGAAGCTATGTGAGGCTTGCTTGATCGGAAAACAGAGACGACTCCCGTTTCCTCAGGCCACAAAGTACAGAGCAGAAAAACAACTGGAGCTTGTTCATGCTGACTTGTGTGGCCCGATAACTCCAGAAACTTTGTCAGGTAATCAATACTTCCTCCTCATGGTAGATGATTACTCACGGTTTATGTGGATCGTGTTAATCAGAACAAAGGATAGAGCATTTGAAAGCTTCAGGAAAATCAAGAACAAAGCAGAGACTGAAACAGAGACAAAACTGAAAGCACTGAGAACTGACAGGGGAGGAGAATTCACCTCAGCTGAGTTCAGAAACTATTGTGAGGAACAAGGAGTGAGACGTTTCCTCACTGCACCAAACTCACCGCAACAGAACGGAGTTGCTGAGAGAAGAAACCTGACGATCGTAGGAATGGCAAGAACGTTGTTGAAGAACATGGAGGTTCCAGCTATGTTTTGGGGAGAAGCTGTTACCACTGCAGTATATCTCCTGAATCGAGCAATGACTCGAAGTGTGGAAGGAAGAACTCCTTATGAGGCATGGTATGAACGAAAACCTAGTGTTTATCATTTGAGAATTTTTGGTTGTGTTGCACATGTAAAAGTGACTACACCTCACTTGAAGAAACTGGAGAATCGCAGTGTGACTGTAGTTTTCATTGGGTATGAACCCAATACCAAAGCATACCGCTTCTTTGATCCAATCACACAGAAGCTCATGGTGAGTCGGGATGCAGTCTTTGATGAAACCAGAAAATGGGACTGGAGTTCTAGCCCTAACCGAGGTCAGCAGGTACAAAATAGTTCTTTTACTATTCCACTTGACACTGATCAAGTTGCAGGAAGTGAAGGACCACAAACCCCACAGACTAGTCCGAGTGAAAAGTCCTCAACTCCTCAGACCGTGGCACCTTCAACTCCTCAGAGCACCACAAGTGAGGGGTCATCATCGGATGAAAGACCCTTAAGGAAGAAAAATCTAGAAGAAATCTACGCAGAGACAACAGAGGTAGACCCACAATACTTCTATCTCTGTTTGTTAAGCTCGGAAGAACCTGCAACTGTTGCGGAAGCAATGAAGAACCAGGAGTGGAAGATGGCAATGTTGGAAGAAATGCAGGCCATTGAGGAGAATCAGACCTGGGAAATGGTGGAGCTACCCAGAACACACAAGCCTATTGGTCTCAAATGGGTATTCAAGTTGAAGAAAAGCTCAGAAGGCAAGATCAAAAGGTACAAAGCACGCTTGGTAGCGAAAGGCTATGCACAGAAACAGGGCATAGACTTTGATGAAGTCTATGCACCAGTAGCACGGATTGAAACGGTGAGAGTGCTGCTGGCTCTTGCTGCTCATGGAGGCTGGGAGGTACACCACATGGACGTTAAATCGGCATTCCTGAATGGAGAATTAACAGAGGAAGTCTATGTAAATCAACCTGAAGGTTTCGTGATAAAAGAGGAGCAACACAAGGTTCTGAGACTGAAGAAAGCATTGTACGGTCTGCGTCAGGCACCTAGAGCATGGAACTTTAAGCTTGATCAAAGCTTGTGTAACATTGGCTTCCAGAGAAGTCCGATTGAGCATGCAGTCTACACAAGAGAGAAAGAGGGCACCATTCTTATCATCGGAGTCTACGTTGATGACCTCATAATTTCTGGCTCAAAGGTTAGTGATATCGTTTGTTTTAAAGCAGAAATGATGAAGTTATTCTGTATGAGTGATCTTGGGCTCCTGAGTTACTATTTGGGGATAGAAGTCAGGCAAGATGGAGAGGGGACTCTGATCAGTCAGTCAGGATATGCAGAGAGAATTCTTAAAATTGCAGGCTTGGAGGGGTGCAACTCATGCATCACACCAATGGAACACCGCCTGAAGCTCACAAAAGGAGAGGGAGAAGAAAGCGTGGATGTCACGCTATACAGAAGCTTGGTAGGAAGCTTAAGGTATCTTGTTAACACCCGTCCTGACATTTGCTATGCTGTAGGACTAGTAAGTAGGTATATGGAGTCACCTACAGTCCAGCACATGAGTGCAGTAAAACACATACTCAGGTACGTGTCAGGAACCATTGGTTATGGCTTGTTCTACAAGAAGAATGGAGGAAAAGGATTAGTCGGATACAGTGATAGTGATCTCGCAGGAGACTCAGATGACAGGAAGAGTACTACAGGAGTGGCATTCTTCCTAGGATCTAGCCTGATTACTTGGCTGTCTCAGAAACAACGGATAGTGGCTCTGTCATCCTGTGAAGCCGAGTACATAGCTGCTGCAACAGCTGCATGCCAAGGAATCTGGGTGTCAAGATTACAAGCAGAGATGTTAAAGATGGAGGTTGAGGAAATTGTACTGAAAGTTGACAACAAATCGGCAATAGCACTTTGCAAGAATCCTGTGTTTCATCAAAGGAGCAAACACATAGACACAAGGTATCACTTCATCAGGAATTGTGTGCAGGAGGGTTCGGTGACAGTTGAACATGTGAGAACAGAGGAGCAGCTGGCGGACATTCTAACAAAGCCATTAGGAAAAGGGAGGTTCGTTGAGCTAAGGGAGAAGCTGGGCATGAGGAACACTAAGATTAAGGGAGAAGATTGTTAGGATAATCTTAGTTTCTGTTTAAGTTTTGAATCAAATAAATTGCTTGCTATGCAAGCTATGTCTGTTGGGTTTAGATAAAGTCTATCTGATAGG
>JAYMTM010000016.1:0-14999 GCA_036898045.1 Erodium gruinum
CTCTTTGGCCCTAGAACTGAATCATTTCCTTGTATCTGAGAAGAACTTTCAGATGAATAGGAAGGAAGCTTGATCGCGATGAATCGGAATGAATCAGAATTTTTTTTCTATGATTGATCGGTATAAACATCAACAACTTCGAATTGGATTAGTTTCTCCTCAACAAATAAGTGCTTGGGCCAATAAAACCCTGCCCAACGGAGAGATAGTCGGAGAGGTGACAGAAATCGAGCCTGTTCAGTGGGAAACGAATAAGCCAAAAATCGGTGGATTCTTTTGTGAAAGAATTTTTGGACCTATAAAAAGCGGAATTTGTGCTTGTGGAATTTACGGCAAATTCGGAGATCAAAAAGAAAAGAGAACATTTTGCGGCGACTGCGGAGTCGAATTTGCGAATTCTCGGATACGAAGATATCAAATGGGCTACATCAAACTGGCATGCCCCGTGACTCATGTGTGGTATTTGAGACGTCTTCCTAGTTATATCGCGAATCTTTTAGACAGACCTCTTAAAGAACTAGAAGACCTAGTATACTGCGATGTGTGATTTGATCGAAATTCGGATTTTACAGATTTTGAATGAGAAACTGTCACCCTATTCAATCGAATTGGGATGCCCGGATCTGACATGTCTCTTGTGAGGAGGAACATGAAGCTCAGAATTATGGGTGTATTCAATACCCCCAAAAAAGGGGAATTGGTCTATGGTCGATTCAGTAACAAAAACAAACAAATAGGAATTTCGAGTTGTACCTCGTCAAAAGACTTCTTTCTTTTGTGGAAACCATCCCCTGTCTTTTCGTTTTAGAAAGAAATGCAAATATGTTATGGTTATAGAAGCCTATCCATCGCATATAGGCTTTAAAGAAAGGGCAGCGTGGCATAACCGTCGAGGTGAAGTCAGGACCTAAAAGATCAAACGGAACGATATATAGACAAGTCAATTCCTTACGAATTAGAAGGTATTCCTTTAGAGGGATTCCTCATTTGAAGGGGAAGTAGACTGCTCAAGAATTTCACATTTGATTTATGTCGCTATTTAAACATTTTCAATTGAATTAAAGATAAAGAGTTGAGAAAATCAAAATAAAAGAACAATTAATCAATGAAATGTTGCTTGTGAGAACTTGAGTAAGGGGTAGTTGGGGGTTTTCTATAATTTGAAAGCAAGAACTCCTTTATCTTTATTTGGTGTAACTACTTGAGCCGGATGAGAGGAAACTTTCACGTCCGGTTTTTAAGGGGGGGAAATCCTATAGGATCCTATCCCAATTTTGCTTTTGCTAGGCCTATAGTCAAAAAACCCACTATTTTACGATTACGAGGTTCATTCGAATATGAAACCCAGTCCTGGAGAGATAGCATCCCTCCTTTTTTGACTACCCAAGGCTTGCATACATTTCGAAATCGCGAAATTTCTACTGGAGGAGGCGCTATCCGAGAGCAGTTGGGCGATCTAGATTTGCGAGTTATTATAGATTCTTCGTTGGCAGAATGGAAAGAATTAGAGGAAGAGGGGCTCACGGGTGATGAGTGGGAAGATCGGAAAATTGAAAGAAGAAAGCGCTTTTTGGTTAGACGCATGGGATTAGCTAAGCATTTTATTCGAACAAGTGTAGAACCCGAATGGATGGTTTTATGTCTATTACCAGTTCTTCCCCCGGGGTTGAGACCGGCGGTTCAGATAGATGAGCTTAAACTAACGGGTTCCGATATTAATAAACTTTATGGTAGAGTTCTTTCGCGGAACAATGCTCTTCTCAATTTATTAACAATGAAATCTACGCCAGAGGACGTAGTAATGTCTCAGGAGAAATTGGTACAAGAAGCTGTGGATACACTTCTTGATAATGGAATCCGCGGACAGCCAATAAGGGATGGGCATAATAAGGTTTACAAGTCGTTTTCAGATGTAATTGAAGGCAAAGAGGGAAGGTTTCGTGAGACTCTGCTTGGAAAACGGGTCGATTATTCGGGACGTTCTGTCATTGTTGTAGGCCCCTCACTTTCATTACATCAATGTGGATTGCCTCGTGAAATAGCAATAGAGCTTTTCCAGCCATTTGTAATGCGCGGTCTAATTAGACAGCACCTTGCTCCGAACATAGGGACTGCTAAGAGTCTAATTCGGGAAAAAGAGCGAATTGTATGGGAAATACTTCAGGAAGTTATGCAGGGGCATCCTGTATTGCTGAATAGAGCACCGACTTTGCATAGATTAGGCATACAGGCCTTCCAACCCATTTTAGTGGAAGGGCGCGCTATTTGTTTACATCCACTCGTTTGTAAAGGATTCAATGCAGACTTCGATGGGGATCAAATGGCTGTTCATGTACCTCTATCCTTGGAGGCTCAGGCGGAGGCTCGTTTACTTATGTTTTCTCATATGAATCTCTTGGCTCCGTCTATTGGGGATCCCATTTGCGTACCAACTCAAGATATGCTTATCGGGCTCTATATCTTAACAAGCGGGAATCGCCCAGGTCTTTGTGTAAATAGGTATAATTTGTGGAATCGTAGAAACTGCCAAACTGAGAGAATTGACGACAAGAACTCTAGGTATATGAAAGGAAAGGAACCCCTTTTTTGTAATTCCTATGATGCAATTGGAGCTTATCGACAGAAAAGGATTCGTTTAGACAGCCCCTTTTGGCTCCGGTGGCGACTCGATCAACGCCTTATTGTTTCAAGAGGAGTTCCTGTCGAAGTGCATTATGAATCTTCGGGTACCCATCATCAAATTTACGGACACTTTCTAATAGTAAGAAGTGTAAAAAAAGAAATTCTTTGTATATATATTCGAACGACTCTTGGTCATATTTTTCTTTATCGCGAGATGGAAGAAGCTATACAAGGGTTTTATCAGGTCTCTTCCTACGGTACCTAAACTAAGTAAGTCTATGACTCCAGTGTGAATTCGGGCCTTTCCGATTCAACTCGGGCCCTAGTTACTTCTACGCGAATCAAGGTCCAGAAAAGGGAGTTTTCCAATCATTGACTCAAATCTATTGTCGAATCCTACTCAACGAAATATGGAGGTGTTTATGAAGGAGCCGGCCAATTTGGTCTTTCACAATAAAGTAATTGACGGGGCTGCTATTAAACGACTTATTAGTCGATTAATAGATCACTTCGGAATGGCATATACATCACACATCCTGGATCAAGTAAAAACCCTGGGTTTTCAGCAAGCCACCGCTACATCCATTTCATTAGGAATTGATGATCTTTTAACGATACCTTCTAAGGGATGGCTAGTCCAGGATGCTGAACAACAAAGTTTTCTTTTGGAAAAACAATATCATTATGGGAATGTACACGCGGTAGAAAAATTACGCCAATCCATCGAGATATGGTATGATACAAGTGAATATTTGCGACAAGAAATGAATCCCAATTTTAGAACCACCGACCCCTTGAATCCTGTACATATAATGTCCTTTTCGGGAGCTAGGGGAAACGCCTCTCAAGTACACCAACTACTAGGTATGAGAGGGTTAATGTCGGATCCACAAGGACAAATGATTGATTTACCCATTCAAAGCAATTTACGCGAAGGGCTCTCCTTAACGGAATATATTATTTCTAGCTATGGAGCCCGCAAAGGGGTTGTGGATACTGCTGTACGAACAGCAGACGCTGGGTATCTTACGCGCAGACTTGTTGAAGTAGTTCAACACGTTGTTGTACGTAGAACAGATTGTGGCACCACCCGAGGGCTTTCTGTAAGTCCCCGAAATGCGGCGGTGCCGGAAAGATCTTTTATGCAAACATTAATTGGTCGTGTATTAGCCGACGATATTTATATGAGTGCGCGATGCATTGCCGCTCGAAATCAAGATCTTGGGATTAGCCTTGTCAATCAACTCATAACCTTTCAAATAAAGCCAATATCTATTCGAACCCCCTTTACTTGTAGGAGTACGTCTTGGATATGTCGATTATGTTATGGTCGGAGTCCTACTCATGGCGACTTGGTTGAATTGGGGGAAGCTGTGGGTATTATTGCGGGCCAATCCATTGGAGAACCGGGAACTCAGCTAACATTAAGAACTTTTCATACCGGTGGAGTATTCACAGGAGGTACTGCAGAACATGTGCGAGCCCCTGTCAACGGAAAAATCAAATTCAATGAGGACTTGGTTCATCCCGCACGGACACGCCACGGGCAGCCTGCCTTTCTATGTTATATAGATTTTTATGTAACTATTGAGAGTGAAGATATTATACATAGCGTGCCTATTCCACCAAAGAGTTTTCTTTTAGTTCAAAATGATCAATATGTAGAATCAGAACAAGCAATTGCTGAAATTCGTGACGGAAAACCCACCTTTACTTTGAAAGATAGAGTTCGAAAACATATTTATTCTGACTCGGAGGGAGAAATGCACTGGAGTACCGATGTGTACCATGCACCCGAATTTCCTTATAGTAATGTCCATCTCTTACCAAAAACAAGTCATTTATGGATATTATTAGGGGATTTATGCGGATCGGGCCCCGCTCTTTTTTCGATCTACAAGGATCAAGATCAAATGAGCATTCATTCTCTTTCTGCCCAAGGTAGATATACACCCAGCCCTTATGTGAAAAAGGATCAATTGAGACACAAATTCTTTAGTTTGGGTCTTTATGGCAAGGAGAGGGGTCGGATTATGATTCGTAATTATTCAAAGCTTAATCAAAGCCTAGTGACTGCCCATTGTAATCTACCATACCCTGCTATTCTACGCGAGAATTTTGATTTAGTGGCGAAGAAGCGAAGAAATAGCTTTATCATTCCATTCGGATCGATTCACGCACATGGACGAGAAAAAGGACTAATACTCTGTTCCGACATCTCGATGGAAATGCCCATAAATGGCATTTTCCGTAGAAATTGCATTCTTGCTTATTTCGACGATCCTCGATACAAAAGAGGGGGCTCGGGAATTACGAAATATGGGCCTATAGAGGTGGAAGAGGGAGATTCCATCGTCAAAAAAGAGGATTTCAATCTCGTTGACTATGGAGGAGCCCAAAAATTGCAGCCAAAATACCAAGGGGAAGGGGAGGGGGAAGTGGATCCGCTTTTTTTCATTCCCGAAGCCGAAGAAGTGCATATTTTACCTGACTCCTCTTTCATAATGGTACGGAACAATAGTATCGTCGGAGTAAATACACAAATTACTTTAAATAAAAGAAGTAAGGCGGGCGGGTTGGTCCGAGTGGAGAGAAAAAAAAAGGTGGGGTGGATTAAACTTCAAATCTTTTCTGGAGATATCCATTTTCCGAAGGGGGAAGATAATATATCTCGACACAGTGGCGTCTTGATACCAATAACACCGCGAATAAGAAAAACCAGTTTGATCTATGTCCAACGAATTGCACTTTACAAGAAAAGGTCCTTTGTTTTGCTTCGACCCGTAGTCACATATGAAATAGCGGACGGTATAAAGTTAACAAGACTTTTTCCTCAAGATCTATTGCAAGAAATGGATAATATAGAACTTGAAGTTGTTAATTATATCCGTTATGAGGATGGCAGCTTGATTCGGGGCATTTCTGGCACAAGTATTCAATTAGTTCGGACTTGTTTATTCTTGAATTGGGACCAAGACGAAAAGGATTCCTCTATAGATATAGAGGAGGCCGGCGCTTCCTTTGTGGAAGTAAGTACAAAGGGCTTGATTCGAGATTTCCTAAAAATGCACTTAGGGAAATCCCAGATTTCATATATCAGAAAAAGGGACGATCCCTCAGGGCCAGGATTGCGCTCTGAGAATGGTCCAGATTGTCCCAACATCAATCCCTTTTCTTCTAGTTATTCCACTTATTCCAAAGCAAGGGTTCGACAACCACTTAGCCAAAACCAAGGAACTGTTCGTACATTGTTGAATAGAAGTAAGGAATGCCAATCTTTCATAATCTTGTCATCATCTCATTGTTTTCAACTAGGTCCGTTCAACGATGGAAAGTATCACAATGCGAAAAAAGAATTAATTAAAAGAGATCCGGACTCTCTAATTCCGATTAGGAATTTGTCGGGACCTTTAGGAGCAGTCCCTCAAATTGTGAATTTTGGTGTATGTTACCATTTACTAACAAAGAATCAGATTTCAGTAATTAAATATTTGCAACTTGATAATTTAAAACAGACCTCTCAAGTAATTCAATATTTTTTAATGGATGAAAAGAGGAGAATCTATAAGCCCGATCTATATAGTAACATCTTTTTGAATCCATTCAACTTGAATTGGTATTTTCTACAGCATAATTATCATCATAATTATTGGGAAGAAACATCCACAATATTCAATCTTGGGCAGTTTTTTTGTGAAAGTGTATGTATAGCCAAAAATGGCCCATGCCTAAAATCGGGTCAAGTTTTAATTGTCCAAGTGGGGTATGTAATAATAAGATCAGCTAAGCCCTATTTGGCTACTCCAGGAACAACTCTTCATGGACATTATGGAGAAAGCCTTTCCGAGGGGGCTACATTAGTCACATTTCTATATGAAAAATCAAGGTCTGCTGATATAACACAGGGTCTTCCAAAAGTAGAAAGGGTATTCGAAGTGCGTTCAATTGATTCAATATCGATGAACCTAGAAAAGAGAGTGGAGGGTTGGAACGAGTGGATAACAAGAATTCTGGGAATTCCTTGGGGATTCTTGATTGGTGCCGAGCTAACAATCGCGCAAAGCCGTCTTTCTTTGGTTAATAAGATCCAAAAGGTTTATCGATCCCAGGGAGTGCAGATCCATACTAAGCATATAGAAATTATTGTACGCCAAATAACCTCAAAAGTCTTGGTTTCAGAAGATGGAATGTCGACTCTTTTTTTACCCGGAGAACTTATTGGATTGTTACGAGCCGAACGGATGGGGCGGGCTTTGGAGGAGGGGGTCTCTTACCGCGCCGTCTTATTGGGAATAACTCGCGCATCTCTAACGACTCAAAGTTTTCTATCCGAAGCAAGTTTTCAAGAAACGGCTCGGGTTTTAGCAAAAGCCGCTCTCCGAGGTCGTATCGATTGGTTGAAAGGCCTGAAAGAGAACGTTGTTCTCGGAGAGATGATCCCCGCTGGGACCGGATTCAAAGGATTAGTACACTCTTCAAGTGAACATAAGACTCTTTTTCGGGAAACCAAAACGAAGCATTTATTCGAAGAAAGGGCGACAAATTGCTTCTTCTATCATAGAGAATGGTTTGATTCTTCTTTTTGATTCTCCTTCTTCTAGTCCAAAGAATGGAAAGGATCCATCAGAAGAATCCTTTACAGGATTGAATGATTCCGAAGAACGGACACATGGATCCTTTTCACTATGTATGGTATGGGGCGGCGCTTTGATAATAGTAAGAAAGAAAGAGAATAACGAATAGAAAGGGAAGGAATGGCTTAAATCATGTATCAACGGCCAATCCTCGGTAGAAGAGAAGGTTCCGTCGGAACAATTCTGTATTTCCGAATACCTTGTCTTTTTTCTTTGAACAAAAAAAAAAGAAAGAGCAAATGGGGGAGAAATGAAAAGAAGATATTGGAACATCCGGTTGGAAGAGTTGATGGCAGCAGGAGTTCATTTCGGTCATGGGATTAAGAAATGGAATCCTAAAATGGCCCCTTCTATTTCCATTTCTCCAAAGTTTAAAGGTAATCATATTCCAAATCTTACGCGAACCGCGCGCCGTTTAGCAGAAGCTTGCAATTTGGTTTTTGATGCAGCAAGTAGAGGACAGAGCTTCTTACTTGTTGGTACCAAAAAAGAAGCAGCGAATTCCGTACTACGGGCTGCAAGAAGGGCTCGGTGCCATTATGTTAATAAAAAGTGGCTAGGCGGTATATTAACGAATTGGTCCACTACGCAAAGGATGCTTCGTAAGTTCAGGGACTTGAGAACGAAACAAAAGGAAGGGGGCCTTCGTCGTCTTCCCAAAAGAGATGCAGCTCTTTTGAAGAGACAGTTGTCTCACTTGCAAAAATATTTAGGCGGGGTGCAATATATGACGGGATTACCCCAGATTGTAATCGTCGTTGATCAGCAAAGTGAATTTACGGCCCTTCGAGAATGCATCACTTTGGAAATTCCAACAATTGGGTTAATCGATACAGATTGTGACCCCGATCTCGTGGATCTTCCGATTCCAGCAAACGATGACTCGGTGGCTTCAATCCAATTCATTCTTAACAAATTAGTATTCGCTATTTGTAAGGGCCGTTCCCTCTACGAAAGCCTTAAAGAGAAAAAAGAGAAAAAAAAGGAGAATCCTTTGTGATTGGTTGGTATCCAAACTATAGAATTCAAGGAAACAAGCCGAAAAAGAAACGATTGAATCAAAATAATTCCTTTTTAAGTTCTATTTTTCTCAGAGGGCAATATGAGTGTTTTCTCATCTTCTATAAACACAGTAAAGGGGCTATTCTACGAGGTATCGGGTGTGGAGGTAGGTCAACATTTTTATTGGCAAATAGGGGGGTTCCAAGTCCACGGCCAAGTGCTTATTACTTCTTGGGTTGTAATTGCGATCTTATTAGGTTCAGCTATTCTAGCTGTTCAAAATCCGCAAACCATTCCGACGGATGTTCAGAATTTCTTCGAATATGTCCTCGAATTCATTCGAGACGTGAGCAAAACGCAGATTGGCGAAGAATATGGCCCTTGGGTTCCCTTTATTGGGACTCTCTTTCTTTTTATTTTTGTTTCGAATTGGTCGGGGGCCCTCTTCCCTTGGAAAATCATACAGTTACCGCAGGGGGAGTTAGCCGCACCCACAAATGATATAAATACAACCGTTGCTTTAGCCTTACTCACGTCAGTGGCCTATTTTTATGCAGGTCTTTCCAAAAGGGGATTGGGCTATTTCAATAAATACATTCAACCGACTCCAATCCTTTTACCCATTAATATCTTAGAAGATTTTACAAAGCCCTTATCACTGAGTTTTCGGCTTTTCGGGAATATATTAGCCGATGAATTAGTAGTTGTTGTTCTTCTTTCTTTAGTCCCTTTAGTGGTTCCTATACCTGTCATGTTTCTGGGATTATTTACAAGCGGCATTCAAGCGCTTATTTTTGCAACTTTAGCTGCGGCTTATATCGGCGAATCCATGGAGGGCCATCATTGACAAGTCTTTTCTTTGGCTTAGCCCAACATAAGGTATCCGTGACAGAATTGCCCTTTGGAACTTCTCCAGAAATCCAAAAAGAGGGTACGCTATATCTGACCTAGAGGAATAAGAAAATCTTGCGAGGGTAGGAAAGTGCAAAAACGGAAAGAGATCGAAAAGCTCTTTTTCCTAAAATGAACCTTGGACCTTCTTATACCTTCTTCCAATCCAAATGCTTTTTCTATGGAGAATGGATAAGAGACTTGTGCTAGCTCTTTCCAGTGCGGGATTTCAAAAAAGGATTCTTCTATTATTCCATATAGAATCGAAATATCTAGAAAAGCAAAAAGGGCTCCTTTTGCTTGAGTTCATTCAAGCGATTGGCCAAAAAGAAAATATTACGAAAGCTAAAGAAGAAATAGCAGAAACGGAACTTCGATCAAGCCAATAGTGAGATTTCTATGCAATCCTTCGGCCTAAGGAATTAATTCATGGACCTCTTTAGTTCTTCTCTTTCGATTGGATCCATGGAGTATAATGCTAAAAAAAGGAAAATACCCATTTTCAAAAAAGAAAGCAAAGAAAGGTTTGCGGGGGTTAAACTAGGCCTATGAAATCGAATGCTTCTAGGCCAACTGGGACCTTTCTAAGAATGATTCTAGAATCAGATTCAATCTAAGATATGAAACGAAGCGTTGGTTTCCGTTAGCAAAGAAATATATGTACATATATATGTGCTATGCGATAGTAAAGCAACATCTATGAAACGAAAGATCTACCCAACCTGTCCGATTCCTCGGAATTTCGATAGGATTGCCTTCGTCTGTGACTCTTAATTGACTGAAGAAAAAGAAAGGATAAAATCGCGAAAAAGAAACGAATGAGGGGAAGAATTGAAAGAGTGGTTCGAAACAAAGAAATAGAGTCAGAACCGTGGATTGACATCAAAAAAAACTTCGGGAATAGAACTGAAAAAAGAAAAGAGCAAAGGAGTTCTGAGGATTCCATGATTTTCTTACTGGAATTGGGAGTTGGTAGTTCTTTCAGACGGATGAAACGTAGCGATGGAATAAGAAGGTCATAATTCATTATTCATTGGATGATTGTATCATTAACCATTTCTGTATTTTTGTCCGAGGAACTCACTTATTATGAATCCACTGATTTCTGCCGCTTCCGTTATTGCTGCTGGGTTGGCTGTCGGGCTTGCTTCTATTGGACCGGGGATTGGGCAAGGCACTGCTGCGGGCCAAGCTGTAGAAGGTATCGCCAGACAGCCCGACGCTGAGGGAAAAATACGAGGTACTCTATTACTGAGTCTAGCTTTTATGGAAGCTTTAACAATTTATGGGCTGGTTGTAGCATTAGCACTTTTATTTGCGAATCCCTTTGTTTAATCCTTAGGTCCTCGAACTCGCTTGCTCCTTGCTTTTGCGAGTTCGAGCAAGACTTCACATTACCCACAATTCCCTAATTCTTAGTCGGGTGGGAATCCGCCAGCAGGAGGCTCTTTTGGAAGATGAGGGGTTGGGATACTGACCTGACTCACTTCCTTGTTTCTCATTTTGAGTCCAATGGGAACGGGGGGGTTAAAACAAATGGACTCTTCTCCAATTCACGCGAAACGCGGTCCTTGTTTGATTAATTCGAATAAGCGAAGTGTCCTTCTTATTGAGATGAGAGCCCCCCCCAAAAAAGAAATCTCTTTGATTTCAAAATGGCTTTTTGATTCTGTTTCAAAAGCAGTAAATAAAAGAAAAAAGAATCAATCGAGAATCGAGTAAGTAACTCGAAGAAATGGTCAGTAGAAAAAGGTGAGACAAAAATAACGTTGTTTGCTTTTGGAGTCTATCTATAAAGGGGGATCTTATGCAAAATGGAACCGATTCTTTCGTTTTCTTGGGTCACTGGCCATCCGCCGGGAGTTTCGGGTTTAATACCGATCTTTTAGCAACAAATCCAATAAATCTAAGTGTAGTGCTTGGTGTATTGATCTTTTTTGGAAAGGGAGTGTGTGCGAGTTGTTTATTTCAAGAATAGGCTGGATCCAACCAGCTGCACTTTTTCTTGTGTTAGAACAAGGAAGGGGGGTGCACGATCCCGCGAATTCCTTCTGACTCAATTCCAAAATCATATTGAAGAACCCTAGCATTTCGCGATTCGTTACTAAATAGACTTTGATTCTCTATCAACCAATAACGCGGGACCCTCGACATGGTTAAAGCTAAACTCTTTGAAGTCCAAAGGCAGCACAGTATTCTTTCTACAGTTAATACACAAATGGGGTTCAAATGAATCGTTGGAAATTTGGTTCGATATAGAGCACTCATGTCGATCCAATGATTCGAACCCCCTCTTGGAAAAGCGCGATTTCACGCCCTTTGTATCCAATGCGGAATCGATGACCTACGTATAAAGTAAGAACCGTTCTTAGGACTGAAAGAACAAACGAAACAACTTTGCTGACAATTCCATATTTTGATTTAGTCAGAAGAGTCCTCCAAATATTCGGGTCTTGGATTAATGATCCGTTTCAATATTTTGATTTGGGAGCCTGAAATAGGAATAGAGGATAGGCTCGGTGCATTTAAAAAGTACGGGAATTCCCCGTAAATAAGGGAAATCATTGAGCGCGAGAGCCAAATGAATCGAAAGATTCATGTTTGGCTCGGGAAGGGATCATCAAAGTTCGGAAATGAATGGAAAGATAATCTACTTTCATTAAATGATTTATTAGATAATCGAAAACAGAGGATCGTGAATACTATTCGAAATTCAGAGGAACTGCGGGGAGGGGCCATCGAAGAGCTGGAAAAAGCACACGCCCGCTTACGGAAAGTAAAAACAGACATGGAGCAGTTTCGAGTGAACGAATATTCTCGCGCGGAACGAAAAAGGGCGAACTTAATCACTGCAGCTTATAAGCAGTTAGAACAATTTGAAAATTTCAAAAATGAAAGCATTCTTTTTGAACAACAAAGGGCAATTAATCAAGTCCGCCAATGGGTTTTCCAAGAAGCCCTAGAAGGAGCTTTGAAAATTCTGAACCGTTCTTTGAACACAGAGTTACATTTACGTACGATTAGTGCGAATATTGGCCTCTTTGGATCCCTGAAAGAAAGAACTTATTAGTCCTTCTACGAGTCTACTTATTCCACGCCAGGCAGGCATTATTTTTTTCTTCCAAACAAATGAAGAAAGAGTCATGGTACCTATTCGAGCTGATGAAATTAGTAATATTATCCGTCAACGTATCAAACAATATAAGCGAGAAGTCAATATTGTCAATATGGGTACCGTCCTTCAAGTAGGTGACGGCATTGCTCGTATTTATGGTCTTAATGAGGTAATGGCAGGCGAATTAGTAGAATTTGAAGAAGGTACGACAGGCATTGCCCTGAATTTGGAATCCACAAATGTTGGGGTTGTATTAATGGGTGGTGGTTTGATGATACAAGAGGGGAGCCCCGTAAAAGCAACAGGAAGAATTGCCCAGATACCGGTCAGTGAAGCTTATTTGGGTCGTGTTGTAAATGCTCTGGCTAAACCTATTGATGGTCGAGGCGACATTTCCGCTTCGGAATCTCGGTTAATTGAATCTCCAGCTCCGGGTATTATTTCGAGACGTTCCGTATATGAGCCTCTTCAAACAGGACTGATTGCTATTGATTCGATGATTCCTATAGGACGCGGTCAGCGAGAATTAATTATTGGTGACAGACAGACGGGGAAAACCGCAGTAGCTACGGATACAATTCTCAATCAACGAGGAAAGGATGTAATATGTGTTTATGTAGCTATTGGTCAAAAAGCATCTTCAGTGGCTCAGGTAGTGACTACCTTTCAGGAAACGGGAGCGATGAAATACACGATTGTGGTAGCCGAAACCGCAGCTTCCCCCGCAGCATTACAATACCTCGCCCCTTATACAGGTGCCGCTCTGGCAGAATTTTTTATGTACCGGGAACGGCATACTTTAATCATTTATGATGATCTCTCAAAGCAAGCACAGGCTTATCGTCAAATGTCTCTTCTCTTACGAAGACCCCCTGGTCGCGAAGCTTATCCAGGAGATGTTTTTTATTTACATTCACGCCTTTTGGAAAGAGCCGCTAAATCAAGTTCGAATTTGGGTGAGGGAAGTATGACTGCTTTACCAATAGTAGAGACCCAGGCGGGGGATGTTTCGGCTTATATTCCTACTAACGTAATTTCCATTACGGACGGTCAGATCTTCTTATCCGCCGATCTATTCAACTCTGGAATCAGGCCTGCTATTAATGTGGGGATTTCCGTCTCCAGGGTAGGGTCCGCAGCGCAAATTAAAGCCATGAAACAAGTAGCCGGCAAATCAAAATTGGATTTGGCGCAATTCACAGAATTAGAAGCCTTTGCCCAATTTGCCTCTGATCTCGATAAAACGACTCAAAATCAATTAGCAAGAGGGCGACGATTGCGTGAGTTGCTCAAACAATCCCAAGCCCAACCTCTCGCGGTCGAAGAGCAGATAATGACTATTTATACTGGAACAAATGGTTATCTTGATTCATTAGAAGTTGGGCAGGTAAGGACATTTCTCGGTAATTTACGTGACTACTTAAAAAGTCAGAAACCCCAGTTCCAAGAAATCATATCGTCTACCAAGACATTCACCGAGGAAGCAGAAACCCTTTTGAAAGAGGCAATTCAGGAAGAGATGGAACGCTTCCGGCTTCAGTAACAAGTGTAAAAAGAGAGATTACTCGCCTTTTCTTTAGACGGAAGAAGCCCCTTTTTTACAGAGCCCATCCCGGAGAGTCTCGTACATTCTGTGTATTTCGAAGATATGATCTATATATCTCATATAGAAGTTCTGGAATCTCTTCTATATATATATAATAAAAAAAAGATAGAAATATAATAAAAAAAAGATAGAAAACTTATCTTCGATGAGAAGATATTCAAGAAAAAGAAAGAGCTAGATATTGAAAAGGTGAAGTCCTTCTTCTCGAAATCAGTCAAAAGCGCTTTCTTGGCAGAGAAATCGAAAAAAGGAGCAATAGAGAGATGGGGGGATAGATCGAGAAGAAGTTGGTAATAAGAGATTACCGAGAGAAATCGGTAAAAGCAATTTCCACCCAAGATTGAAGAGTTGGTCCGTTCTTAACCTAGGGAAAGTCCATCTTGTTGTGATCGAAATGAACAAGCAAAAAAAACTTTTAGCGAATGCAATAATAAAGTGCGATTCTTGTTTGAAAAACAGTAACCCCTCGGTTGATTTGAAATCATTGCGGAAAGTCTAGGCACGGAATAGAGAGATTCCAACCACCTATCGGAAATAGGATTGACTGCGGATTCGAGCCATAACACACTATTTCAGAAACCGTATCGATCGAAATCAAGCAGGTTTTCCATGAACAAGATTTGCCTAGGAGAAGAACCTATATTGAGATTCTTCCAAAAGTCGAGAAATCAGAACCAAGTGAAGATTTCATGGACGTTGATAAGATCCTTCCATTTAGCAAGCAGCACCTTAGGATGCCATCGCCTTCAAGTTAAGGGCCAGGTTCAAAAAAAAAGAACCAAGTTAAGATGATAGGGAGCAACCCCGTCTTCTTGATTAACTACTTCCTTTTTGAATTTCATAGTACATGTCCTACCCAAACGGAATTTGTAGCTTGCTTTCCTCTTGCCTAGAAGGAAAGGACCTCCCTGCTTCTCAAGAAATCCAAAAAGAGGGTACGCTATATCTGACCTAGAGGAATAAGAAAATCTTGCTAGGGTAGGAAAGTGCAAAAACGGAAAGAGATCGACAAGATCTTTTTCCTAAAATGAACCTTGGACCTTCTTATACCTTCTTCCAGCCCAAATTCTTTTTCTATGGAGAATGGATAAGAGGCTTGTGGTGCAGGCGTGTGGGCATAAACAAACGA
>JAYMTM010000017.1:0-14965 GCA_036898045.1 Erodium gruinum
ACAAGGTCCTCATTTTAAAACGAAAATTTTTAAGGGTTGTTTTTTGATAATTTTCCAATACTAAGTGTCGTTTTTTGTAATTAACCCAAATCAAAACGTCACAAAGATAAATCAAAGCCTTCTCCATAATCACTGCTCTGAGTGCATATAACAATGTGGGATTGGAAATGTATTGCCTTAGACGACATGACCATGAAGACAGTTAAAGAACAAGTAACTTGTGTCGTCTAAATACTTGGACGACAGAGGCTATGTGTTCAGTGACATCATAACTGCATCATCCAGGCAAAAGGAGCGCGTGGATTAGACGTTGACTTGGGAGTAGGGAAATTTGTCAGCCAGCCAGCTATGACCTTTCCACTCCTCTTCTCCTCCACACATATCCTACCGCGTTGTGTCCACTTTCACTTGGTGAATAGATAAGAGACTATCTGAACAAGGGAGAGGGGAGGAGTTTCCATGGAGCAAAAATGAATAGGTTGAGCTGAGATTTTGCTTCCTTACATATTAGTAAGACAAAATGGATGTTTTAGTGCCAAGTTTGATGAAATGTAGGGACGCAATCGAGTGTGCTAAGCTGGAGGACGCTGATGAACTTTTACGCATAATCCATGAACTTTTATGCGAAATCCAACAGGAAGTAGATACAGAAGGAGGGTTTTGGATGGGCAAGTTCTTTGCCGAAGCTTTGGTCCGCCACTTGTATAATATCTCTCCTCTGCGGCCGCCTCTTAACACTCCAAAACCACATCGGTTTCCCGTCATTTGGTACGGGTCTGCTGCTTTATTTGCTATGCATAGTATCAGAGAGTTCATATTTGCAGCGCTAAAGGGAAAGAAGACACTCCATTTCATCGACCTCTGCTTCCTCGACCAACACGGTAGTGAAAATTACTGGTCAGAACTCTTCTTTGGCTTAAAAAATATTACACGCGAGAGATTGAATTTACAAATAACTGTGGTCTTTCAAACCGAGCATTCTACACAACTCAGTAACTGCCGTAATGAACTAACTAAATCAGCCAGACGGTTTGCTAAGAATATTGAGTGGTCAATAAGTGTACTAGTGTTGGAGGAGGTTGAGTCCGAGTTCAGATCGTCGTCAGTGGAGGAGCTGGTGGTTGTCAACTCATTTTTTGGCCTTCACAAATTGCTTGGAGGAGTGGGACAGATGGAGAAGGTGTTGAGGTTAGTGAGAGATGTTATCAAGCCCGATTTCATGATCCTCAGCGAACAAGATCTCCACTTCATTGCATCTCCCTTCTTGGACCGTTTCTCACATTGTTTACATTATTATTCTCGTTTTGCCCTATCAGTTGGAGAGTGGTCAATGGATTGGGAGTCGTACATGAGAATGCAAATCAACAATGTGTTGTTTGCATATGATGAGGAGCCGTTCCTAACATATCACCAGTGGGAAATCCTGCTACGCTCCCATGGCTTTGCTCCTCTTTCACTCCCACCCAACCTTATAGAAAAAATCACTAAACATACACTCCCATTTCATGTGCAAATGCAAGAAAAGAATGAGGGTGTGGTTTTCATTGATGACGGTTTGCCAATGACATTCACCTCTATCTGGCAACCCGCTTCCATCTCTACTACTCCTCCGCTTCATGAGGTATCTGACATGTACTCAACTATACACTCCTACTTTGTTTGTAATGAATTTACAAATGCAGTCTTTATTGTGTGTTTTCAACAGATTGGCCCTCAGCTGTCTTATGTAGTTCCGCCTTCTGGTCAAAATGGAACTCCAATCCGACCTTATATTTGGCCATCAGCCAGCCCCACTGCATCTACAACAATTTCTCAATCGTCACTTCATGATCATCCACCCTACAAGGTTAGTAGCTCCACCAATAAATGATCAGCAAATCAAGGTTAATACTTAATAGGGATATTTTAGACTTTTTAAATCAAAACTACCGGTGTTTGAAAAATTGGATGCAAACATAATTCAAGGTAGTGACGAGCGAGAGAATATAATTCACAATAAATTCTTGTAAAAGTGGTATTGTACGAGGTAGGGACATATAATTTCCCCTTTCTTCTAACCTGCTACACATGATCAAATGTAAGGGAAAGAGATCAGTTACATGACAACGAGCACCAGAATAAGTAGCTCAAATAGGGGATAATTTACCATGAAATAGTTGGTCCAATGGTTAAGGCTCCCTTCGACATGAGAATATAACCCACTGATTTGGTGATCTTTCATGCATTCCATTTAAAGATGTATTGACATTGTTGATGTTTCTAATTAAGGTGTTTTTCTTCACAATTCTTGCAGTACTTGAACATGTTAGCTGCCATAGCTGAGATAATTGATGCTTCAAAATTTGTCTGTGTGATGCATAAATTTCCACTAGCTTTGTTGTGGAGTACAAAGATAATCCAAGATGAGAATTTTGAGAAAAAACAAATATTGAGCTATGAGTGCACTGCTTACTATGGGGATGACAGAGAAATTAAATGGCTCAGGAAACCCATTCTCAAATGTGAAATGGACGCATTTCAAGATATTGCAGGAAAAGCACTTCAGTCTGATAGCTATTTTGTGCCTTCCATAGGATCAAAATGGATGCATCCTTGTGCAGTTGGTGCACTTGTCATGAAGTTACGAAATTCTTATACTAGTGACGACGACTATATAGTACTGTTTTTTGTTCCTAATGCAACGGGAGTGCATTTGGATGAGTTGATTAAAACCCTTGCATGTGAAATGCGACTTTTTTGTAAAAATATTTCAACAGCTGTAGACACAAGAAACCAGCATGCAGTTAAGGGCTCTGCTGTCGAGTTTCAAGCGGGAGCAGATTCAGGCATCCAATTAGCGGCTGTCCCTTCTTTTCAAATAGATCAACTCGTGAATGATTTTCCAAATGAGGATGTAAATGAAACATTGTCCTTCAATAATGGGATGAGATCGAGTAGTTTTCATCAACAGGTAGGTCCCTACATTGGGTCTTTGTTATCCTTGTTCTCAGAGGCATGATCTTTAGTCTTCACATACAGACCACGACATTGACAAACTAAACTGATGATTCAATGATCAAACTCTAGGTTGAAGAACCAGTTTCAGACACACAACAAGTGAAAATGAATAAGGCTGGAGGGGACGGACAGTGGACGAACAAACAGGTACCTTTCTGACTATGTTCTCTTGAATAATTATTTTTTGAAATCCAGTTATCATGGCTGTGAATAACTTTTATAGGAAGAAGATAACATTTTTGCTATGTGTTACTCTCTAAGGGAAACTTCCTTTGAATAATTATGATTTCTTGTTTTCTCGCTGAAAAAAAAAAAGCATGCATGTGTCGGGATGATTTTAAAATACATCCTCTCTATCTCAGGTTTAGCACTTTCTGTATATAAATATTTGTTTTGTGGTGGATTTTACAACGCAAGGTACAAACACATGATGGTGAGATAGTGAAGGTGGCTACGTTGGACTCTTCGGCTTCGCATTCAAAAAAGAGAAAGAACCGTTCGGGGGTCTGGGATCATTTCGACAAGATTGAAGGACCTGATGGTGTTAAGGCCAAGTGTAAGTATTGTGGAAAGGAACTAGGAGCCAAGTCCAAATTTGGAACCACACCCCTCAACAATCACCTTAAAAGTTGTCGGAAAATAACAAGAAATGAAGATTCTGGAAAGAAGCTTACATCTATTTCAGAATCAGGGAAAACAGTTGTTTCAAGTCTTGCAGTAGAAAGAAGTTTAGAGTTTGATCCAGAAAAAAGTCAAATAAGAAATGAAGACTCGGGAGAATCAGGTAAAGCAGTTGTTTCAAGTCTTGCCATAGAAAGAAGTTCACAAGAAAAAAGTCGCTTAGATATTGCAAGGGCGGTAATTGAGCTTCAGTTTCCACTGGAAACAACAGTTGAAACTTTAGCGACCAGTTTGCATTTAATGCCAGAACTTCCACAACAGTACAATGTTAAGACCGACATACTTGGCGTATACGAAGATGAGAAGGATAGAATGAAAATTTGTGTTGGTAAGCTGGACTGCTGTTTTAGTTTGTCAATCACTTTGTGGCCAGACACAAAGCCTTCATTTTGTTTCTTAACCTTGCATTTCATTAACGAGGATTGGCTACTAGAGAAGAGGATCATTGGATTCAAAAGTTTTGAATATGATAATGATGTTGTGGTTGAGTCAGTTTTGTTTGAACTTGTTAAAAATGTTCTTCTAGAATGGGCCATTGGCAAGAAGCTATGCTCCATGACAGTCAACAATGCATTTGGGGAAGATGAATTGGTTACAAAGTTGAAGAGGTGGCTAACTGATCAAGACCTACATCTCTTCAATGGAGGTTTGTTCCACGTCTATGGCTTTGTGCATATCATGAGCCTCATGGTTGAAGATATATTGCTGGAGATAAAACCTGTTCTTGTTAAGATAAGAATGTGCATTATATATGTCAACGGAATGAAAGACAATCTGTTAGGGAATGAGATGCCTTGTCTTGATGACCCCGCAAGGTGGTATTCTACCTTTCAGATGCTCAAGAATGCAGAGAAGTTGAGAGGATATTTCTGTAGTTTGAAAGTAATTGGTAATGTAAATCCATCTGAGGAGGAATGGAATAAAGCAGAGGTCATATGCAAGTGTTTGAAAGTGTTCCATGATCTTTTGTCGAGTTTTGGGGGGAGCAAGTTAACTTCAAATGTGTATTTCCCCAAGGCTTCACAAACTTATATACATCTGCTAAAGTGGGAAAAGAGTCAATATGTGTACATACAAGAGATGGCAGATAGAATGAAGGTGAAATTTGACGAGTATTGGAGGAAGTGCAGTTTGGTTATGGCAGTTGCAGTTGCTCTAGACCCACGTTTTAAGTTTGAATTTGTGGAGTTCTCGTACAATCAGATATATGGTAATGATGCAATCACGAAGATTAGTGAAATTCGTTTAGCTCTTGCTGACATATTCAATGAATACACAACTAAGCCAAGAGCATCATATGATTCTGATATTGGTGGTAGTAGTTGTTTCACATCAGATTTAGTCGGTGATGATGTGGTGGATGCATTTTCTAAGCATAAGGCTGTTACTTCACATAGATCTGAACTTGATGTGTACTTAGAAGAGCCTAGATTAGATCCTAAGGATGTGAAGTTTGATATACTTGAATGGTGGCGCCTCAACTCTCAAAAGTATCCGGTTCTTGGGAAGATGGCTCGCGATATTTTAGCGGTTCCTATGTCCTTGTCTGAATCAGATTCTGCATTTGGCATTAGTTGTAAAACTTTTAATCCGACCACTGCGTGTAAAGATATGGAGATCGTAGAGGCTTGGATGTGTGCAAAAGACTGGTTGCAGAGGCCAACAATCAAGCAAGTAAGTGTACTTTGATAGTCATGATGCCTATTGAGTATGTTGTTAAGTGATGTGTTAGTCCATCACTTAACATATTTTTGTTCCCAAACCAAAATATTTTTGTTAGTCCATTGCATGAATTTGTTAAATGATGTTAACCATGAAACTTTCTTTTGCCATTTTCACAACTCATTACTTGATAAATGGCATTGTTTAGCAAATTGTTTTGGTTATGTATGCAATAATAATCATTCCTGTAACTTGTCTATAGGACTTGAGTTCTTTCATACGTGGCTCGAGTAGCGCCTTTGATGTACCGCTTGTACGCCAGAATGTAGGAAGTGCTATGTCACCGATTCAAATTGCAGATTCTGATGACAGGTATGTTCATGTATTCTTGATTAAATTGGAAAATTGTTTTCTTATATTTGTAACTATCATTCGGTTTCAGTTAAGTAACGTTTATAACTTGGTGTTAGGAGTGGCCATAATCACCCTAGCACATACGAAAAGTTTATCGAATATTCATTCAGGTAAATAGTTTGTTTTACCCACATCTGGTTTTTTTATAATCATGGATATCTAGTATTTATAACGATGTTTGTTTGTTCTCGTACAATTCTACGACCTTGAAAATTATTCTATATAAAATTTGAGCAGAAATCAGAAAGAAGATACAACGATTATAACAGAATCCCAATTGGAATGTTTAGAGCCACAGGGGCTGTTGAGCACTCCAATTATAGACTTCTACATCATGTAAGCCATACTAAAACCATTTTTTCCTATGCATTAAATCAGATAAGTTGCTTTTGTAATTCACTGTATCGTTAAGAAAATTAAGTTTTCTTAATTTTAAACTATATATATCATTTCACAGGTACTTGAGGAATCATTATTGGGAACATGATGCATCATATAAATTCTTCTCAACATATTTCTATTCAACACTGCATGAGGTGAGGATACATACACACTATATAGTTGGCATGCCAACCTTTTTCATTTGGATTCGTTTCTACTCATAAGTTTGTGATAATCCTCGTCAGAAATTAAATGAGAATCCGACAGAGTATTTAAGATTTAGAAGGAAGTGGTTGAACAAGGACGATATATTTGAGAAGTGTTACTTATTTGTTCCCATTCATATACGGTGAGTCGATATCTAAATTGAAGAAAAATACATTCATTTTCCACTTATATGCACTTCATATCTTGCCATTTTGCTAATCTTTTAGGTCCCATTGGAGTTTGGTTGTTATTTATAACCCACCAAAGAACAAAGATTTGCCATCTATGATTCTCCATTTGGATTCTTTAGAACAATCACTCATCCATGAAAGCAATTCGATATTTGACACGTTTAAAAGGTAAGCTTTATGTAACGTCTTATATTACATTGTATTTAACATTTGCTCTTAGTTGAACTACTTTGCTGATAAATTTGTTTGATAATAGGTTCTTACAAAATGAAAATGAAATTATTGATGATCCTAGGAAAGTAGTCTCAAAGAAATTGAAGGTAAACACCACGGGCAACTTAGTATATTACTATGTTGTTTATTACCAAAAAAAAACATTTTACATCAATACAAAACTGAACTATTTGATATCTGAAACAAGGTACCTCAACAAACTAATGCTCATGACTGTGGAATATATATGTTGTACTTCATGGAATGCTTCCTCAAGAATCTTCCAACTAATTTTGATGACGATGGAAACTTGGAAAGGGTATGACGACGATTTTAGTCTTCAACATATGTAGATTACCTATATTTAATTCTTTCTGCATTAACATATTGCGTTTTCATTTTACTAGGTTTTTCATACCGAAGAGCCTAGTGCATTGCGACACAAAATCAAACAAATACTGAAAAATATGTTTGATGATTGAAGAGACGGAGGAGCGTCACATAGTACTATTTTTTTTCAAAGACAGTTGAAACTAATATGTGGGAGTTTTGATTTATATTGTAAAGTTTCGATAAGTTGTTATAAAATCAAAGATATTTGTCAAGTTATAAATACGATCTGTTTAATATATTTGTTTCTTGAGAATAAGGATGTTTTCTATGTTTACTTTGGACTTTCATCTTCTCACACTGGGTGGCATTTGATGTTTCAAATTGAGTTTCTAACTATTTTAGAGCGGTTTTGTAACATTACCTTGCAGTGTAGACAATTTTGAGCATTAATCTGCAACTTGAGGTTGTTCGTTTCATCTGGGACATACCTAACAATGCATATGAGAAAAGCATAAGACACATTTCAAGAGGTCAAGTCTCAACAGGACCCAACAGAGAAGCACATTACTCATATACACGCGCTGGACAATATCGTGACTCTGGCCCACCATATTCTGGCAAGTTCACTAGTTCAGGAACCTTCGGGTCCCTCAAGCGCAGATGGGCCGGCTGGTCATGCTCGTGATTTGTATTGCTCCTAAGAGAAAAGAGAGATATTATTAGAGCAAATAAACAAAGAAGAGAGACACTAATTGCATTCCTCCCAAGAGAAAAGTTCATAGTTGAGAACCTGTATAGAGAGGTTGGCACATCGAAAGATATAACCCCATCTGGCTTTGGATATTGAATTGGAGAATGTGCACCGGCACCCTGCAAATAAGAGAATGCACAAATCACTATTATCTTCAAGAATTTAAGTAAATCAATTATTAGCCATTAATATATGCCTAAATTCAGTTTCCTTCTAGCCGACAATGATCACAATTCACGGCTTATATAGATATGACTAAAGAGTAATTGCACAGTTTCACAATAATCATAAATATAGAATATCGAACTTTGTGACTTTGAGGTCCCCAAAATGGTAGGAGCCTCGTGCTCTAGTCTATCCTTCACATGTGTATGTGTATGTAATATGTATGTATCAAAGTATGTATAGTTGAGTCCTCACATTTGTTGCTTCATTATCAGGTTTCCCATGCTTTAATGTGAAAGGTAACCTTCCTTTCAGTACATAGCTGCAAGACCAATCCCAAGAACAAACAAAAAATACAAGCCCTGTTAAAGTGCTGCACAATCTATGTGCAGTTGAAGATAATGTGAATACTTCATAGTGCTTACTGTTCCAAACCACTTATAGCCAAGCCAGGTAGAAGCCCATATTCAAATGCCTAGAGAGAACATGCATAACATTAATTAAAATTTAACACCTTAAAGAACATCCCATGCTCTTAACTAATCAAGGGATATAAAAAAACTGCTTTACTAACCGGTCGATAGTTCCGTGCTTTGTGAAGTTCTTCCCATATCCACGAATTTTTTAAAGCATCCCAATAGGTCTCCATATTCGAACCCTCGTGAAGAGCACTAAATGTAGCTTCTGCTGCTAGCATTCCTGCAATAATTATTTCACATCAGAAACAACTTGAAACTTGAGCAACCACCACAAGGGCAAAGGGAACATTATATGGGTCAATTAGCATTCCCCTAACTCGAACTTAATCTACTAGGACACTTCCTTGATGTTATGTATTTCTATGAACATAAATTTTCTGAACTATTGTCATCTATTTTCAATGTAAAAAAAAACTTCTTTTTTTCTACTCAGTCAAGAATGTTCAAGTTATAGCAGCAAGATAAGAATAAAAAAGCCATCAATATGTGTTACTGGCCTGATTTCATTGCTGTATGAGTTCCTTTTATCTTTGGCACGTTTAAGAAACCAGCTGAACACCCAATTATTGCTCCTCCAGGAAAAACTGGATATGGAATAGACTGAAAATTAACTAGCACTGTATTCATATTTGTATGGCATAAACAACTCAACAGAAAAGCAATCCATTATATATGTATAGATATAAATGCGGCTCCATGATATGACCAAAAATTTATATACCTGAAAGCCACCTTCATTTAAAGTGCGAGCCCCGTACTGGAGGACAGTCCCACCTTCCAGAAGTGGTCTGATAGCAGGATGATTTTTAAGTCTCTGTCAAAAACAAAAACAATATAATATTTCAGAGATGAAACGTAGAATTTCACTAGTTGTGATAACAATGTCATTCACATATATAACAAGAAGCATCATAAATACACAAATACAATGCAGGGTTAATATCTTAAACCATGCAGTACAAATAAGACTGATACTGTGAATGTTAAGTAAAAAAACTAGAGATCTAGATACCTGAAACTCCTCATAGGGGTTCAAGTAAGGGTTGTGATAATTTAAAGCAACTACGAGGCCAATAGAAACCTGTAAGTTCAAACAAAAATAACAATGATGGATTAGGAACCTAAACAAATGATCTTGTGAATTGTGATAACAAAATATTAATGATAATATCATCACTTCTAATAAATAACATTGCCAAATAATGTAATTACTAAAGAATGATATATAAAAATAAACCATTAACCAGGTAAAGTAATCTCAACTGAATCTCTTTTCAAGTGGCTTTGAAGCATTAAATAAGCACGACGATTTCTGATGCTAATGTAAAGAACAAATTCAGACAAAAAGGTATCATACCCAAGTCTTTGGTTTTATACATCAATTTGTAGAGATAATGGCACGACTAAAAATGGTACCCATAATAAGATATGTATGTACTTTCATCTAAACTGTGAAAACCTTATTTGCCAAGTGCAAGCCCATACACTCTAATGATAGGTTTTTCTCTACATTAATTTTTATGCAAGAACCAAGGAAAGAAGTCTGAATATCATGTTAAGTTTAAAGTAAGGTCCAAAATCAGGTGCTCATGTGGCCCACCCAACCCTTGTTCAATGAGACCCTTTTGACATCAAGAATCCAAGGCCAGGAACCAATTTGAGGGACTCTCAGTTTAAAACTGTTTTTATCATCAGAGTGAATACTGTTGTATACAAGTCACTATAGCACAAAGTTTTGAAGTACATGCACTTGAAAGCACACCTAAACAGATAAATAATTATGTTGGACAAGTGGTAAAAAATAATATTTCTTGTCCTCTACCTAGATTATAAGTTGTGTGTGCAGTACATGCAAGTCTCTGAATGCAATTAGAAGGACCCTTGAAAGTAATCTGTTTAATAATGAATCAATCCAACTCGATGATAAGAACATCAAGTTTACAGAGCATTTTTATCAAAGGATATGAAGTGAAATATTTTGTCTTAAAAAATTATCATACCATTCTATCATTCATGTGGTACAGAAATGATCCGCCGTATGTGTTGTGGTCCAAGGGCCAACCCAAGGTGTGAAGAACAGTTCCAGGCATATGTTTGCTCTCATCAATTTCCCAAACCTGGGTATATCACACACATTAGAATTGAAGAATACAGTGGAAGATGCATTTCATGCATTAACTGGACGAGACCAGGCACATTCTCCTTGCCACACTAAAGAAAATCAGAGAAGACTTGCCTGGGTGGTGAAGATTGATGAATTGTGACAAGTGATAATGATATCTCACATACAACTAAAATCAATAAATAAAATGTATCTTTTCTTTTGTAACACAGTATAGAGTGTGACATATTCAGTATTTCAAACAGGAAAGGTCTAAATTACTGAAAACAACATTCAGTTTGGAGTATCACTGATGAAGAGATACCTCTTTAATTCCCAAAGCATAAGTCTGGTGTTGTGCATGTCCCTTATCTCTCAAGTTGTATTTCTTCATTATTTTCTGTTACCGAGGGAAAAATATATGCTTTAAGAATAAAGGCCGAAAGATCCAAAATGAAAGTTTAGAGCAACAACTTCTGCTAACAAACTTGTGACAATGATCCTTCAGCAAAAAGCATTATATGGCCTGCAAAATGAGCTCAAGTGTTTAACTCTATGTATGGAAGCTACTAAAAGTGTAGCTAAAGTTGGCAGACAAAACTAAAAATCATAATGAAATTTGAGATGATTTGCATGAGAAAGGCATCCAAAGAAACATCTAAAAGCATAATCATAGCTTACTAATGGAAACTAAACTATCTAAGGAAATGCCAATAACCCTATCATAGTTATCATGAACAATGAAGACATTTGAAGTGCTAAACTGACTGTGGTCCAAATGTTCTCCTCGAAGATTTCATACAATGTTTATGACCAGGAAAGAGAGAACCTACCTCTTAATTCCACTCCACGCTGAAAAGTATCCTTCTTCGAACCATCTTTTGCAACTCCCATGTCATTTGTTCCGATGCCAATAACCTTGTCATCTGCATCATATAATATCTGAAAAGTCGCATAAATTAGTATATACAAGCATTGGGAATTGTTCAGCAATGGCATGAAGCATTAAATAAAGGCACCTCACTGGCAGCAAAGCCTGGATATATTTCTACTCCCAGTTCCTCAGCTTTTACTCCCATCCAACGGACTAATTGACTCAAGCTGCATAGAAGGACATACTATCATTAGTTGGAGAAGAGCAATTCATGGCACTGCAAATAAAGGGTAACCAAAGGAAAATTCATTAAAGAAGCTTGTGAATAAGAAAAGGTTAATGGTTCAATCAATGAAGCTATAATAGAATATTGCAGAACATGGCAGCAAATACAAGAAAACCAAGGTCTATTCCAAGAAATAAACAAGTAGCTTTATTGCCTGATTTCAGCATTGATTATGAATTTAGACATTGCAGTCAAGTTTTACTGATTCCAATAATGAACTATTTCATAAGATTTCAAGAGTTGAGCAAATTTTAATTTCATGGGAGAGGAGAGATGCAAGAGTTAACGTTCTACCCAAGATCTTCCATGTATTTTTCTACTCAGTCAGCCATAAATTTGCAGCTATAACTCAGAAGAATATTGAAAGACCATAGATCAGTAGATTAGCATCTGAACATAATTTCCTAACTGAAAAGACCACACATTGAGTCCATCTTGCATGACTACCTTATGATATAATTTCCTTCATTATCGAATGGAGATGGAAGTGAGAAGGCGCGATTCTTTGTAAGAAACCAAAACTTGTCAGAAGAAACAGGGACAGAGATTGGTGCCTGTCAACACAAATAACAAAGAACACCACATGCTTACTTGGTGGTTCAAAAGAGTATGACATTTTCACTGGTACATCTCATTAACAAATATATTACCATTATCTTCTTTATCTTTCCTAATGCAGAGCTAGAAAAGATAAATGTCACTTTAAGCATTCAAAATATAACTTCTTTCAGGAATTTTGAATATTAGCCAGCAAGTACCATAAATTGAATTCCATTTCCATGCAGAAAAGCAGACATAGTTGGTTCTTCCATGAAATAGCAAGAGCACAGGCAGCTTTGCTACATTTTGCTACCACATATAAACCTAGATTGTCTCACATTGGCTAAACACTGTTTACTAACAAGCTTTCTCAGGATAAGTATATGACAGAACAGTTGAAACAATATGAAATGAACTAGAAATAATGAAATAGCACTGCACCTCTTCCTGTTTCCATTGAGGGATAAGTTCATCCAGTGCACGGGGCTCAAAAACATTCCCAGATATAATGTGGGCACCTACAATCAAATGGGAATCACAAACCCAGTAAGCAGATGTTACTCAACACCAATCAAATAGCTAAATAAACAGATGCTAGATATTGGTTAAAACACACACAAATGAAGCTAACCTATTTCAAATTTCAACACACTCAAAGAACAAGTGAATAAACTCCACCAAGATATGAAGAAAACATACCCACTTCAGCTCCTTTCTCAACAACACATACCGATAAATCAATGTCCTTTTCACGGCACATCTGCTTCAACCGTATTGCTGCCGCTAACCCAGCAGGTCCGGCCCCAACAATAACAACATCATACTCTATTGAATCTCGTTCCGGCCCACTACAAAATCTCCTGATTCCACCCCCCAAAACCCGAACCTTCAAAACCCCACTTTCATTTAGTTCACGATTCTTCAAATTACTGCTATTTATCCCATACCCAGATGAGCAAACCCCTCTGAAACCAATCAGTGACCCTAAAGAACTTGAATTTAGCCCAAAACGGCGAGAAAACGGATACCCAATTGGAGTCGGGACTGAAGATGCGGAAGCGGAGTGTTTAGGAGAAGAGCCATCGAAAGCTCTGGTATAATCGGATGAACTGCGGATATGAGTATCCGAGCGCGAATTGATCGAGGAAGATGAAACCGAGCTGCAATACCTGAGTGAGCAGGAATTGGATTTGGAGTTTAAGAGAGACCTGAGCATGATTACGAGTTCGGGACACTGAAAACAGACGAATGTTAATGTTGGGTAAATTTGTGAACGATTTCGCTGATGAGTATGGCTTCTCCAAATATACTATGATAGAGCCGATGATGTGTTACAAAATTCATCAGATCGTTGATGCTTATCCTGCAGTTCTTCAATTACGCCCATAATCTTGTTGAGTCAGCATTTGACTAATAGTGTTGATGCGTTGCCGATTCAACTCGGACACCACACGTGTCAAACTACGACGGGTACGCGTCTCGGCACACTTCATCTTCGTCTTCCTTCCCAGTCATTTTCTCAGCCCCAATCTTCAATTTCTCTAAATCAGCAGCTTCTCTCCGGCCGCCGTCGATAGTGAGCCTCTTCGATTTCCAGCAATGCCGGTCTGGCTTGTGAAGTTGAACAGGTACCGAGCCCTATCTATCTCTTCTGCAAAGCTACTTAATTTGCGTGTTGGGGTACACTGGAACTGGATACGTAAAAGGGCATGGGAAAAAACGATCTTGATCACTATCCTAAATTGATTTGGTCCAAACTTGAATGAGAAATTTTTAATACTTGGTTCGATTTGGTAATTGTCTGAAAGTAATAACTTGCTCAAAACCATAACCTCTTGGATTCAATGTCCTTACTTGATCTGTGATTACTAGACAGATCTGTAGGTCATGGAACACATTTTGCTCTTAAGGTTGGTCCAACTCACCAATTTATCAATCCAAGAATGTCCTCATTTAGAGGACAGTTCCAATCCCTTCACACATATGGACAGCGTCTTGCCAGCATGGTTCCTTCAGGCATTTTGCTATCTTCAAACATGAGTTCTGAATAAGATTTTAAACTTGTGACGCAGGAACTGATCATAGAAAGGGAATTGTAGAGGGTGAGGGCGATTTATCTACCGGTCGTGAGGCAAGATCCTTGTCAGCTCACTGAAACATATATCTTCAGCTCAAAGGTCCTTGTGTGCTTTTAGCATGTTTCAGTTCTTCCTGTGTCAAGAGAAGAAAAAAAATGGAGAAGTCACACGAACCCTTAATGTTGGCTCGACTGCTCGAGTCTTATTAGTGCACTGTCTTCCTTAACAGGGGCAACAAGGAAAAATGACTCCCCATATCTAACATAAGTAAGATCGTACTATATAAAAGAAAACATGAGAAGTCGCTCAAGGTCATGGACATGGAATCAGTGAAAACGATAGCAAACTTTCACCCCAAAACCAAAAATAACAAAGAAACAAGTCGTGGATATTTTTATCATTTTATCTTGAAATTAATAGATTCAGACGGAAATTGATGTTATAAGTTTGTAAAAGTTCAGTGAATCTACGTGTCATTTTCGAACATTGGTGTAGTTATCTGAAAATCGAACATACGTTAGTGCAATGAAACACAATTAATCCGGTCAATATGGAATTGATTAGGCCCTCTACTTTCCAACATTTCTCACAGCAGATCGCATCTGAAAAAAA
>JAYMTM010000018.1:0-14909 GCA_036898045.1 Erodium gruinum
AGATACAAAATAAATTGGCATTGATGTGGGTTTTGGAATCTCATAGACAAGTATTAAGGTAATTGTTTTTCTAATTACGAGATTGTTTAGATCAACTTATTAAGATTAGAAAGAGTGTTATGGAACAGAGGCAAAACGTTCTCCTTTTCTTGGCCATGTTCATAAGATCTAACCATAGCCCAATTTTCCAACCGAATATTAAGCTGCATTAATATCGTTCTAGTATAAATATAACCAAGTACAATGAGGTGCAAATTATTTAAATTGCGAAACATATATAGGGGGCACAGAACAGAAGTAAAGAGTTATCAAGTAAACAGGGTCGGGACTGAGGTAGGCCAACAAGGAAGCGAAAGAGGGAGGACGTTGTTCTCCAGGTTGGTTAATTCTGTGTTATCTCGGATCAGCCCAAGCCTTCTCTCGGTTAGATTGCACAAAAAGATACGAACATAAGATTTAAGACCGAGTCTGTTGCTGTCAAGTGTGTAGAATAAGTAGAGCATATTTCCATTGTGTGGGTGGAAAACGGCAGTGTGGATGAAGCTCCAGTCTTTGAGCAGGACATCCGATTCCAATTCCCTCAAATCTAACTCATGTACCTTGTCCCAGCCCTTCGCCGAGCTATTGTGCTGCCAACAAACAATTAGGTTTTGGCCATCACCTGCAAACTGTACTAATCGAAGACGCCCCCCACACACTCCTATCCTGTCCCTGGGATGACTAGGTGCCGGGAGAGGGAGACGAATGCAACTGACATCTGTATCATCTTTTTGGTTCAGTTTGAGTCCAAAAAGCTCCTTTCTAATAAATTCTTGTTCTTGTCGGACTCGGACCAACCAAACCAACATCCCATCTTATGGAACGCCTTTACTACAGAAGGACCGGTACAGGAACATCTCCTTCAACTGGTCGTTATTGTCAATCTCTCTCCATCCTCCGCTGCTGTGGCCAGAAGAAAAGACATGCACCTTCAGGTCCCCAATTCCCATGAATTTGAAGGGAATGATACGTACTACCGTGAATTTGAAGCCACAACCATCGCCTTCATCCCACACAATAAACCCAACTCTGGTAAGCAGATGGATATGTCTCTCAGCAGCAGAATGTCGCTCCTCCGCGGTTGCTTCCCTTAGCAGGGCCGATTGCATGATACTGCCAATGTCAGAAGGCAATTTTGGAGGAGGAGGAAGGGCCGTCCATTGTTTTGTGAAGGGATTGCATATGTAATAACAACTGTGATCGTACATGTCGGGACAACATAAGAGCAAATCCTTGTAAGTGCTCAGAATTTCAATCCGTCCGCTGCACGGAAGGAAATCGAGGTCCAAGGAGCGCAATTCCGAGCCCGATATGTACTGACGCTTGCCACTTTGGTATTGTGTGAGGAGAGCAATGGGAAGCTCATCTTCTTGTTGCCCGTTCACACGGTGCCAACATCGCACAAAGGATGAATCAGTGTTACAGGTGATGAGCGAGCACCAAAGCTTACACACGGACTTGCACTGAATAGCATACTTGGCACAACCAACCCTACACAAGACTTGGACCAATAAGTCCTCATCCAACGCTGAGATATCGATATTCTTCACCATCTTTTGAGCTGATCTGATTTGTTTGTCTTCACATGATAAAGAGTATCACGAACGATTCCCAGAAGTTTGTCGGTGAAGTATGAGCTTATCTGTAGAACCATTGCAAATTAAACAAAACTTTTAAACCGGCAAATGATGAAGAATCAAGATGATAGATCATTGGTGACCAGTATCCACATTCTCACCTGGCCTTTTAGATAATCTGTCATGAGTGATTCAAAAGCCTCACCAGCTGCAACAGAGACAGATGGAGTACTTGAAGTACCTTCCTGTATATTTGCTCTTATTGCAGCTTGCTTTTGTGCATAGTTCCAAGGGATGTACATAAATTGAGAGACAATAAAAACAAAATGATCCTGCAAAAGGTTTAGAAATAAGAAAATGATACATAGTCCATTATGAATGAAAAGCTTGTATGATGGGTGAAACTTACTTGAACTTTCTTGGGTAAGTATTCAGCAATGTTCCAACTTGACACAATATCCACTTTAGATTCATCATGAATGATTTCATCTGCTTTGGCTGGGATACCACCATAGTTATACTGTCACAAGGAGGGAATTGATTAAAAAAACACTTTATTTGGAGTTGAACCAGTTATGTCTACTGTTTGTAAATAAAGAAACATAACCAGCAATACGTTAATTATTTCATTTTCCAGAAAAAGGCCTACAGTGGAGATTGATGATTTTGTTTCAGCATAAGCCATCACTTGACACAAAAATTTCATTCATTTAATGATCAACAAATTTTAAAGTAGAATAGCCTTTGCAACAAACAAAATTTAAAAGAGAAGCAACAGTGACAAACCTGATCCATAAATAGCAATGTATGCCAGAACTGTAGCGGCTCTAGTTCAATCCACTCAAATAGGTCCCTAGAGATCAGGTCAGATACAATATTACATAAATAAAAACAAAAATGAATAAATTCATTTTGACCAAGCTAACCTGGTTTGCAGAGTTTTAAGCAGACTGTCACAGTAAACTCTAGCTGCTGATAGCTCAACTTTTCCAGTGTCTATAATAATCTTTGAGAAGCTTGCAAATATGATAGTGGCACCCAATTTCCGTAACTCAGCCAACAAAAATGCAAAAACCTTTTGCATTACCTGTTATCCATATTAAAAACAGACATCATAAACCCAATTAGTATTCAAAGTTTTTAGGCATACAAAAATGACCATAGGCTGTTTGGTTCTGTCTTTTGGGGGCCAGGTAAGAGACATCTATAGCAAAGAAAGTCAATGAACAACTTGCCACATATACACAGCTGGTAATATGAGAGAGTTTGATCAAGAAAATAACAGAAGAAACAACTACAACGAAGTAACTACATAAATATCTAACTTCATGAACATTTAAAATCAAGAACTGACCTTATGAAGTATGCGGTGAAGAGCCGGATCATGAAGTTTTGACTTTGGACTGCAATATAAAAGTGAGTAATTCATAATTATATTATCCAGCAGGTGAAAAGCAGAATGAACAAGTTGAGATACACAACCTGCAAAGCCACCGATATAGATGTTGCAATATTGCATCAGCATATACATTTCCAGATGTAACAGCATCTGTAAGGCATCTCTGGATCAATTGTTTAAGGACACGGAGTGCAGGTGCACAGGAGGCAGCCTCATCAAAGCTATGCTCATTAGAATCATTTAATCCAGAACTATCATCCTGATCAAATCCAAACAAAGAACCTCCTTCCATTTCATTCAGTTGGTTGCTTTTCAGAAGGGCATCTACAGCCAGGTGATGTATCTGCACAACAAATATATCTAAATTTTCAGCCAACAATCGCTTCATAAAATTGAAGAAAACAAAGGGTACACGTTTTTTAACCTTTAGCTCCACAGATATTTTTCTATAAGCTCCAGGGTATGTAAGAGCAGGTTGACAGACCTATATCAAAGGAAACATAGATAAGGCTCCATTAAAGAAGACAACATTAGGAGCAGAGTTCTAGCTATTAGTGCTGCGATAAAGATTAGTATACTAAGGGAAATGAGTTCAACTTCTTTTGAAGGTGAAAAAAGAATAAGGATGATTGAAACCATTACCAAATTAGCTAGAAATCCCAGAGACCAGAAGCTAGACTCATAATAATATATCTTGTTATTTGCTCGAGACAAACCTCATCTGCAAAGCAGGTATCTTCTTCGTTAATACCACCTAGATCTGGGACGCCATCATCAGATATCCAAAGTACCTAGGAATAGAATATTTCAAGTGACTTAGAATCGGAAGACATGAAAAACATTCCAAGACATTAAAGAGATGCTTTGTAACAAATGAAAAGGGTTGGTGCGCTCAATGAAATTAACCAGTGCTTCTTTATGATACATTAAAAAGAAACCTATAAGGCCATCAAGAGGCTTTAACAAGCTAAATTTCTGAAGATTATATAAAGCTGAGAGAAATAATCAGATATACTGAGATGAAAAACCTGCTGCTGATCATGTAATGCTCTTGAGAAGAATAGATCTGCAGTATGGATCAGCCAGTCCAGTTCAAAATTCCCAAGCGGTACCTGCCCAGCCATTTAAAAAAATCATTTTATGTTCTCATAAAAGTAAGCAAAAGAAATTGTAGCCAAGTGAATGAAGAACTTACATGGGCATATCTTGAAAGAGAAATCCTTTCATTGAGCCACTGGGAAGATGCAGCACAACGTTGCATTGCAATTTTTCCAGCCACTTGTTGCCAGCCAAGAACCTATTTACAGCATGATGCAATGAAATAGTATGCATTGCAACAATAATAAATGTAGTTACTGCTTCAGAATTGTAATACCTGATAGTGACTATCACGAGCATTGGAAGGAATGCTCACACATGGGTATTCATCTAATGCCCGTATACCTGACTTCATCAACTGTGCATTCGGGCATTCAATGACTGCAATTGTTGGTCCAAGATGTTCATGCCTTCCATCCAATATCATTAAATTACAAGTTTAGTGCAGTATGAATACATAACTGAAAAATGAGTTAAGCCAATATGATAATCCTCATGTTGAAACCGTTGACTGATAAGCAAAATGTAAAAATGTCTGAAATTTAGTTGACATTCAGAATCGTAGTTTTTTTCTTTTTTACTTCTCCAAATGGTTTCTGAATCTTATTCTTGTACATAACCATTAGTCAACCAAGCAGCCAGCTTGGTCTTTCTTTTCCTCTTTGGAAAAGGATGTATGCCTTTTAATAAAATTTTAAAAATTCTTTAGCTGGTAAAAAAACAAGCAGCCAGCTTACATATAATAGTATCACTATGAATGAAAAAGAAATTGCTTTATTTCCTAAAAAATACTTTGGGCGTGCAACTTACAAACAGTTAAAGCATATATTATCAGTTTGGTTTCTCTATCATGATACAGCAATGGGGTCAAAACTGCCTTCAAGCTCATAATGAAATATTCCTAAGATATTTTACTCAACGAGAAAATTAGTATGGGGTAAAACCTGTTATCATTTATTGCCCTTTGCAGAACCTTTTCAGCATCCTTGACATGGCCAACATAGTCCACCTGTATTTATACAGAGAAAATACCATAAGAATATGACCTGGGAAAAGGACGCCATCAAAACTTCCATCCATGCATTTACAAACTACCTTGAAAGTAAGAGCATTCCTGTGTTGTGTTTCAGTAGACAATGCTTGGCAGGCATCACGGAATTGTTTATCAAGAAAAGATGGCAATAAATCCTTATTTTGATAAGGATTAACAACTACAACAGATACTAATTTAGATGCTGGAAAATAACCCACAAATATTGCGCGTCCCTCAGAGATGCTGAAAGAAGCAAAAAAAATCAACACCATAAGTAACTGTATAAAAATTTCAAGAAAAGATTGGGTAGAACAGAAACTGAATTCAGAGATCATTACAATATAGACTATTTTTTAATGCAAGGTTGTTTTAGGGAGTTAACATCAAGGCTAAACTATACTACAGTGTTTAAAAGAAATAAATAAGTCAAAAAAAGTTTCTTATGGAATATAACTGAGACCTCAATAAACAGAAAGAAAAAAGGCTATTGCCTTGCTAAGGCAATATGAGACAGCACAAACAGCTCCATCATAACAGGCTGAAAAATGCTTGTTGTTCAAGTCATAATGGCATTCACTACAGAAACTAAGAGCTGTATTATGAAAGTTGAAACAAATAGTTCCTTCTCAAAGTTTAATGGTAAATAACTGCATCATAATAACAAAACAGCTATTGCCTCACTTACAGATAAAAGACATATCCCACAAAGATAATAGCCATAATTACCTTTGGTACAAATAAAAGAAAGAGATCGATTGCTCAAGGTAAGAGCATTCTGTTGTAGTCTTCATTTGCAGTTCACTCAAACTCCAGCCATCCTGGGCATTTCTTTTCTTAGCTGTCTTATCTACTTTACACACACATCCAATCTGGAGGAGAGCATTAAACTCTAATGGAACCTTTGTTTCGTATATCCCCTGATAAAAGAATCAATATAATCAAGCAGAAGTTCAAATGATCAAGTTGAGTGAGTCAGTGTTACAACAAAAAATGAGATGCAACATGAGCAGATATTGCCAGATTGACAGGTTTCTTCAGAAAGGTCTTAGAATCCTTTATAATGGAGCTTGTGATGAGGATTTTATACGTGGCTGTAAAAAGGGTTGATTTTTTTGATGATGGAACAACTAACATGTTGGAAAATGTAGGTTTGCAAGTGCCACAAGCTTGTCTGGTTGGAGAGCAGTTCTTGCTTGTCTTATTTAAGTGTATCTATTTGGAATAAAAATTGGCTTTTGAGGGTGTGGAGAATCCTTTGGGTAAGAAGATAAAATATGACTTTCTACAGACCATTTTATCAAGGCCTTTTTATCTTATGGAATATTGGTATTTAGATAATATGTTACTTCTTTGGTGTTTTTCTTGTTTATATACTGTGGGTCTATTGTACCCCTTCCTAAAATTTTATTCACCAATGAAAAGTTCTTAGTATTGATGGTGGTGGTAGTCTGGTGAAAGTGAAACAGCTCAAATGAAAACGTAACCAAAGAGGCAAAGACCACAGATAACATAAACCTTGAATAATCAGATAAAAAGAGTATGCTGACCTCAACTTCTGGATCTCCAAGGAGAGCTGCAAGTTTTTTGCTTTCTGCCTTGAATTGATCTTCATTAATTACAACCTTTAGGTTTAATAAAAAAATGTAAATAAATAAATATTACACCTCGAAACCTTTCATATGAAGATCAGATAATAGATTATTGATATAACTTAAACAGAATGGCACACCTCAATTAAGTTATAGCTACGCCTTCCATGAGGAAGTGTCTTGTTGACACGTCTTCCAGGAAATTCCTCTGTTCTAGGTGCTTTAGTGTTGAGGTAAAATACTCTTGGAACAGATATAGGAATCTTAAGCATGAGTCCATCAACAACAACCCACGCAAAAAACTGACTGTTCTGGAGATTTGGAACTAATTGTATAACCTGATTGATAAATGGACACAATTAGCAGTCAGAAGTAATCAAGCCAGCTACTGAGCCACACTTTTTAAATGATTCCAGTTACATTACCTGCCAGTGGCAACGTGTTATGGCTACTTCATGCCTTCTAAAATAGGAACCAACACCAGTTCTCTCCTGACCCTCTTTACCATTTATTGCACCACCCAACACCTTAGATACACCTCTATAATGGTCTGAAGGTCTCAAATTGCCCACCCTGTAAAAACAGATGTCTTTATGTGTAAGTGCATTAACAATGCTGCTAAGTAGCAATATATCTAAGTTCACAGTACACTTCCATGGAATCTTGTTAGCACATTTGGAGAATTATCTCTAGTTGGTACTAGATAAATAACAACACAGATTACAGATCTAGTGATGTTCAAAACCCTGCATCATGCACAGAAAGAGGTGCATGTTGAAATAAAACAGTGGGGCACAAAAACGAAGTACCTTTGCTTCTTCCTCTTCTCCAATGTATCTTTCCACTTCCTTTTCTTCATTGCAAGCCATCCCTGATAATCTACATTTCTGTCAATATTTTCAGAAGGAACATCTTCTGGTGTGGGAGATGGTTGATGCACGCCACCATCACAACCGGTTTCTTGCTCCAGAGCTGCTTTTAGTTCATTGTTAGCTTCAAAACAACGAACAATTGGTCTGGGTCCCTTTGCAGAACTGCTTTTGTTGCGAAAGTCCTCCAAATCTTCCAAATCATTTCCATGGTTGGCAGTTTCATCACTATTCTTTTCTAACATATCATCTTTGCCCACTGAAGAGAACATATCCACTAGTTTCCGTTGACGAAATTTGTCATCTTTGTCACGAACCCTTTTATGCAGCCAATCAGGATGAACTACCCTAGGTACTGGATTTGCCACCTGAGGAAATTTAACTCGTTTCAGAACACAGATAGAGAGAATAGACTATGACAATATAAAACAGCAAACAAGCAACGAAACCTTCTGCATTGCAGCAGGAATGGTGATAATTTTCTGAATTGCTGAGCTAAGCCTTTGTTTGTAATAGGACCAGTCAATAATGGAACGAATGCCAGCATCTACTGAGATCTTGCACCATTTTCTCACATAAAACTTTATTATCTCTGCAAAATTGAAACATGCATTAGCTTTTTAGGATTCGAGGGGCCAGGAAATGTAATCCACAAGTCGTAGAGCTTTACCAGCCTCAGTTTCAAATATGGCAACAGGAACAGCACGTTCACTTACAGGAGCTCCCTGATTATATTAACACAAAAACAATCCTTAGACTACAGTATCTAAAAGAAAATATAAAAACAGAAAAAATGAATTTCAAACACGTGTATGTGCATGCGTGCAAATGATTGAATATAGGATCAACATGAAAGAAGAAAGTAAGAACAGAGAGATGTTATGCTATTAGAATGAGCACAGTTGATGTTAGATCTGCCAAACACGACTTGTAACAGAGAACATACCTTAGGTTCACATGCAACTATATACTGGCAACGCAATCCTTTATCTTTAACCATTGTATCGCCGAGAAAGTCAGCAAGACGTCTGGCAGTGGTCACTGCACAAGACTTCTGTTGACCATAGTCTACCAAGGATTTGCTCATAGTGCTAGATTCCGAAATGTAATCGAGCAACTCACTATCTGCAATATCCTTTCCTTGATTCTGAAAAGGACAAAAGGAGAGCAAATGTATTAGTGAGTTATCCACATGAATCAACTCTGCAACTATCAACATCCTCAATTGAATATAAAAAGGAAATCGTTTAAGGGATCAACAAAATTCAACAAAAACAAAGAGATTTTGAGAACACTTATAGTTTTCATACATCAAGAAGATCAAGCCAGCGGTTTGCAACTGAAGCAACAACTGAATAACATTCTTCTAGTGTTGACCCATGAAGGAATTTATCGAAAAGCTCAGCCTGAAAAGAAGAGATCCAACATTATGCATGGAGAAAGAAACAATATAATGCATGGAATCATAGCTTCCCTGTTAGTCCGTGAGAACAGAAATATCAAGTTTATTATTTTAGGAAAAGTTTTTTACTCTAAAGTTGGATTGTAAACAGCGGCCACTGCTCTTGAATAGAGCAGGGGTGCCCATTTGTTAAGAGGGTGTCAAAACCAATCACCAATAGCCAGTTTACATGTCAGTTACATCAATATCCAAGATTTTGAGAGATAGCTCGATTAAACAGAAAATCATTCCATACAGGGGTTGCTTGATTTAGCTAAGAACTTGCTTCCTCTAATAATTTATTATGCATTGCCGATAAATAAATAAAACAGAACAGCTGCTGTCAGTAAGTCCATGGATTTCTAGCAGCAATCCAGCAGATGGGAAGAGAAGATGATACCTGAAAAACTTTTATGAGCTTCAGCTCACCTCTGCGCTTGATCTCAAACCCTTTAAGCTCTGCAAGAGTCCCATCATCATTGAAAACGGCATATCGCTTCTTAATTAGTCTTCCTTCTTCCTTTGAAGCAGGAATAATCATTGCCTGCGTGGCAGAATAGAAAGAAGAGTTAATAATTACAAAGAAAACACATCAAACTCTATTGATGACTGGATGTCCCACATTACCTTGTAAGGTCCATCTACTTCAAATTCAATTGAGCATTCGCTGTGAGTAGCATATGTTTTATTGACTGAATCTGTGAGTGTCTGTCAGAAACAATATGTTTGAGCTTAGTTGAGATGCTTCAGTAAAATCTTCCCTAAAGAAAATTGTACACTATCTTTGAACCTTAAAAAATTAGCACATGAAAGTAACTAATCGAGAAACTTAGACAAAGGAAAAGGTTCCAAGCTGACCTGGTACTGATCATTTGTATTGTTCCTCGCAACGTCAGCATTGAGCATAACACAAGGATATGAAATCGTCAGCTTCTTCTTCATGTCTCTGGATTTGACATTTCAAATGACAGTCAGAATCTTCAAATATTTCATTTAAGGTTGCTGACAAGACTACCAAATTCTGTCAAACAACAATCATAGATATACTAATAAGGTATTTCAAACACCCAATATTATATTGCCAAAAGTAAATTACATGACCAAGCTATGATCCAGTGACACATTGGTAGCACAAAATCAGGAGCAATACATACTTTGTTTTGAAAGTAAAGTTCTCTGGAAAAGACACCGGTAGCACACACCAAATACCATCTGTGTCTAACTCAAGTGGTTTCCCAATTTTTTCAACCAGCAAGCGAGCATTCTGAATGATTTTTGCTCCTGTATATGTAACTACTCCAGCCATTTCCATGGAATACCATCTTGCACCCCTGGAATTAAAACATTGTAAATCGTCATTTGAAAGACAATGCCAACATTACAAAAATGATGTAAATAACCAAATATTATTACAGGAACCTAGAACCAAATTGAAGTCACCAAACTCACTTGCGCATCACATATCCATAGAAGGAATTAAGAATACATTTGTGAGCGAGTTGCAATGAATCATAAAGCACAACCATGTCCTGCACACAATATTATAACAAAAATATAATCAATTACTCCGTTCATCGTGAGAAATGCCAATACAATTTTTTGTTTGAATAACCAGTAACTTGTACCTGTGCTTCCTGAATCTTAATAGAATTTCCACTAGTCTTGGCTTCTGCCAACTTTCCCTTCCAAACTTTGTTAAGTCCCTTGTATTCATACCTTCTATCACGAAAGCTTGAACAAAAAAAAGAATATAATCAGTACACAAAAAAGTCATTTGTAAGAAAGAAAAAAACAAGGGCTCCCTTTTGTGAAACTCATATGTTTAAGTCAGCCCTGCTAACATTTTTTATGGATTTGAGCAGTATATGTCTACATGCCTTTTAACAAGGAGATAACTGCTTACATGAAGAAATGAGAGTTCATCTAAGTGTTTAGGATACAAAACCTAAGCTGCTCACCTGCGAACGGTGTCAACATAGAATGGATTTTCTCGCATGCAGATCCCTGCCTCTCTAAGTTCAGTGACGGGCTTATCAAGTTGCCTTCTATATGCCTATGAAAGACATCAAAACTTAGTGCATGTGACATGATCTCAGAAAGCAAACAATTTTCACAGGAAGATGAGCAAACCTTCTGACAATATTTTCTCAGTCTCTCCTTCAGTTTTATTTGTTGCTCTGCCTTAGGCAGGTCCAGAAAAGATTTTGACTGACGGCCTTCACCACCATCAACATACTCAGACTCGATTTGCTTCTTTAAATGATAATAGTCACTGAGTTCAAGTAACATCAACCCGTTAACAATTACTCTCTTGCCAATAATACCAAAGAAAATAGGAATATGAACCTTTTCTTTGCCATGAATGTCTCCCCACGCCAAACCCATTCAAGCTTCCGGAGACAGGTTTTGCCAGGACGATTGAAATCACATGCAGTGCAGATCTCGTCTGTGACTATAGATGGTGGCTGGAATTAAACAAGAACAAAAATCATTCTTGATTAGTTCTGAATATACTGCTTTGAACGTGAAACCAGCATAAGGAATCGAAAGCTCTCAATAGACCAAACAAATTCTAGCCTAGTAAGCTGATTATGGGCATGAATTAAGGTTACATCTTAACGTTGCAATAAGGATGTTCTAAAGATTTGCTCTAAAATACTTGGTCAGAGACAAAAGTAAATAATCATTATACGCATCTTGCAATCATACACCAAAGTAAATAATCATTAATAAACTTCATCCTCATATGTAATGGGGGGGAATTTAATTATCAACACCTGAAGCCTGTTTGTCAGAATAATGTTGGGATACATTGCAGCCACATCTAGATGATAAATGAGGGGGTTTTCTTCACGTACTGGTTCATCTCGCAAGCTCAGGAGCTGCAGTAAAAAGAATAAGAATAATTAGAATAACCCTCATTATTCCTCATGCATATTAGACTCGTGTAATGAAAGATGACAATTAGTCAGTGAAAGACATATTAACAAATTCCAAAACCTACATGTGTTTTCAAAATGCTTTGCTGTGTGTGTGCATCATAACAAACAACCACGAAGGCTAGTGGGCAATTCACCATACTAATGAAATCATTTCACATGCAGGTTAGTGGGCAATTCATGATACTAATGAAATCATTTCACATCCTACAACACAAGTACAGAATCAAATTAAGCCAGACTCTATGAAGCACTGGTATTTCACAAAAGGGGAACTACCAGTACTGGTAGCTACCAGGAACATACCCAAGATAAGTGAACACTATTTTATATCTGGGGTACAGTCAAAGTAAATTGGGTACAAATACAATACTTGATAAACTTAATATAAAAACATGAATAGGAAAAATGACTTGTCTACTATGTTCCAAAACAGGTGTCGACATTCCCATATTTTTGTAAAAGTGAAGGATAAGTGATTTATTGATGGATTTTACCCCCATATACCCCTATGTGCTCTAGCACACTAAAGGGAGTTAACTTATTTAGGGATATTAGTGTCAATTCATGCATAACTTCCCAAAAGTGGACATTTTGGAACAATTTTTTAAGGGAAGTGGAGAAATATTTAGGAACGGTGGGAGCACTTAGTTTAGAAGAACATTATTTGCATTTCTTAGTCTACTTCCTTTTCTCATCCTCCACTCTCTATAAAATTACAAGCCTATAAGTGAAGTTTAAAATTCTCAAATGGTAATTTGCATGTGTTATTTTGTATATTTCATAGCTGATTTGGTTATTGTTAATCCAATTGCTTATAACTTTTAATATATTTGCTGATCAAAAAAACTTTTAATATATTTTGTAACTTGTAATATTTAATTGTAAGTATCCTAGTCTGCCCATACCTAAACATTAAAAAAAAAATAACTGCACCATATTTTGTACTCATGTTTATACGTCTTACTTCACCTTCATGTTCACATCACAAATGGAATATAATGAATCGCATGTGAAACACAAATGAAATAATAACACAATGCAATAAAGAACTGTGAAGATGCATTTGAGGGATGCAAGAATTTGTAATGAAACAGAAATCTTAGGTACAAAGAAGAAAATAAGTGAGCCACCTTTTCCATGATAGCATTCTTCACATCATCATAATTGGAAACGGATTCCAAATCCATCTTACCCTCAACTGTTATAGCATATTGCAGATCTCGATCTAGATTGTCAATCAATTGCTGCAATGCAAATTTATCTAATGTCAGTCAGTTTTAGTAATTAAAGTTGAACTTCACTGACAGTCCACAATGAAAGATCAGTAAGCCATGTAAGAGAAAGCCACTAAAACACTACTAGTAAATGAAACATAGGCTTCATCATGCACAATAAACAGCCTAGATTCAGAAAATACGATCACTCAATTAGTATGTGTACTAGAGGGTGACAGACAATCGTGCCATTCAGTCCAGGGGTGACTCTTCCCACTAAAAGCCCAGGTAGGAGCAGCTAAATTCCATGCTAAAATTCATTTCTTTAAAGATTAAGAACCTGGAATTCTGATCAGTCAATCTAACCATATTTAACTAGAACAAACCTTAAAAAAAGGAAATGAAATTTTATGTATGCATTTGTTGACCTAATAATACCCAACTGACTGACACCATGCTTGTCCCCTTCTATTGGATGATTGTATATATAAATACAGTACTTAAAGCAGATCAGTGTACTAATTTGAACAAATTTCTCCAAAATAAAGTGCATCTGTGTGTAACCAATCTTTACTTTGGATTGTTTCAACTAGACCATGATACCTACTACCAGCAACAACTGATTGATCCAGCTTGTGCCCATATGGATTTGGTTAACAACAGAAAAATATTACAGGTAACTCTTATACTGGAAATAGCCATCTTATGTATCTATGATATGTTAAGTAACTAAGATCAACCAAGTGATGGCAAAAGAAATAGTTAGATAGACATCAAAGTGCAAACAGAGATTCAGCTTGAGATAACCTCCAAAACACTAGGTAAGAACGATCTCACCTAAACTATAATGCCATGAAATAAATAAAAAAATACCAGTGAGGTAACTGATCAATCCAACCGTAGATCACAGTCAAATGGTCATTTCAGCACCACCAATAGTGGAACATGAAACAAATGAGTCAACTTACCTGGTAAGCAGACGGGTTAAGCTTAAAACTAGTCGGAAGATCAGATCTGAAAACACCACTTTCAAGACATTCCACATGCCCTCCTATATAGGTCTCACTCTCAAGGAGATGGCCGTTGTAGAACTTTTCTGGGTCAGATTGGTGTTTGTTGGGGCAGACAACATTTGCCTTGTATGCCTGTAACAGATGAAAAGTCACAACTAGCCTACAGATGGAACAGAACCTAACCATAAATGACAAAGTTTGACGTAAGTATGCAACAAAACCCACCTCAACCATAAGAAGCATTTCACAAAGGGTCCCACTACCTTTTCGCAAAACCTCGTCTGGGGACATGGGAATGATTGTCGCAAGGGAGAATATGAAGGGATGAACATACGTCATATACAAGTAATAAGTCGCAACAGCATCAGAAACTGAATAGGAGGCCATCGTCTTTAATAAAGTTCAACCCACAAGGAAAAATTGCACTAATATTAGAAATGTTTTCAAAAAGGTAATACGGAATCAAACAGCAAACATGATGAACACGATTACTAACATATATGATATGATAGTGAAAATGTATACAAAGGGGAAACCAAATTAATCATGATTAAATAGTATTCCCTTCTCTTTGGGAAATTTAAATAGTATCTTTACAAAAATGTTTTACTGGTACAGAGCTGGAGACAGAGAATCACTACCAGCATCAGCAGTAGCCCTCTACACACTTTGCTCTAGCTAAACTGATAGTGCAT
>JAYMTM010000019.1:0-7500 GCA_036898045.1 Erodium gruinum
GGAATTCCATTAATAACTGGCCGTTTTGATCCTTTGGAACAACTCGACGAATTTAGTAGATCTTTTTAGATAGGAGGACCCAATGACCATAGATCGAACCTATCCCATTTTTACAGTGCGATGGTTGGCTGTTCACGGACTAGCTGTACCTACCGTTTCTTTTTTGGGAAAAATATCCGCAATGCAGTTCATCCAACGATAAACCTAATTTGAATTATAGAGCTACGACACAATCAAACCCGAACGAACAAAATGTTGAATTGAATCGTACCAGTCTTTACTGGGGATTATTACTCATTTTTGTACTTGCTGTTTTATTTTCCAATTATTTTTTCAATTAATCAATTAAGAAAAGAATACTAGAATAAAGAATTCCGAAGCATAATAGGAATGAATTCTCTTATCCCATTAGGAAGGATTTCATCCCAAAATCTTATTTGTGACGATTGTAAGGCCGCAGAAGAGGATATACACAACAACAACAAATTTTGAGAAACGAAAAATCAGGTTGTGTTTTGTAAAGTAAGGTAAACGGAATTTTCTTTTGGAGAGAAGTACTAGGCAAACGATTGATAAGAAAAACTGCAGTTTCAAAGGCATATTCCCAGTATTTGATTTGAAAGGTGTACCCGAATGAGCAAGCAAGGCTAGACCAATGTCAACAATGGAACGAATTTTGCATTCGGCTGTACCATTTTGTTCGTGCGTGTGAGGGCAAGCAATTCGATGTTGAATACCAATAGATTAAAAGTATGTGTTTAAGGTAAGGGCCTGTACTCACCACCCCAATCCGAGTTAAAAGACTAAATGGTAGAATTCAATTGTTTCTCAACGAATGATTTTAATTGCCGAAACATGGTGAACACATCACTTTTGTTTTTGAGAGGAAAAAACCAAGTAAAGAGAGCAAAAAAATCATCAATAAAAATGAGAAAGTATTTATAACCAGAAACTTAAGTCATAGGGGAAGGACCCCACACATCTGAATGAATTAACTCTAAAGGAAAACGACTCCTACGATGCGTTAAAGGTAAAGACAAGCGAAGCGATGCAATTTTCCTAAGCAACAAGCACGACACTGATCGGTTTTAGGCCGACCCTTTGAACAAGGTAAGCGAAAATTATTAACTAAGCTACGAAGGGTTTGATAGTTGGCATGACCAAGACGAGCATGCCAATCTTCCAAGGTTGAGAGAAAAGCCGAGACAGGAGAGGTAGTAGGCACTGGTGTATCGAACAACTTGTACAAACCACCATCACTCGTTCCTCGAAGCAGTATATTCTGGGTGACCGGGTCCTTCACAAGACAATTATGAGCATTAAATTAAAAAGAACAATGATTATCTTTACACAGTTTCTGAACAGAAAGTAAAGGCTTTGTAATATGAGGAACATGTAATATATGATTAAGATGAAGTGGTCGGCTAGGATTAGGAAGAATACCAGAACCAACATGTGCAATTGTAAGACCAGTACCATTACCAACAACCCATTTATTCGTACCTCGATAAGGAGTAGATAAACTGAGGGAAGCAAGGTCAGGGGTTGCATGATGAGTTGCACCAGTGTCAGGGTACCAAAACTTAGTAGGGGAGGAAACCTGAGAATCCGGAATGGATGGCGGCGGGAGAACCGAGAGATTACCTTGAGCCGAACCAGTGAAATCCATGTTACCTCGACCAAAATTTTGAGAATGAGGCTGAAAAGTAGAGTCAAACCGACGGCGGCAAGCGGAAGCAAGATGATTGTTGAGACCACAGACAAGCAGGCCGAGAGTTGTTGTAACCTCGACGCCCACGATTCCCACCACGACCACCACGGCCACGATAACCAGAGGGTGGACCACGCACGATAAGAGCCCTGAGAGTGAGAACCCGTGGTATGCACAGTGTTGGCCAGTGGGGCCGAAACTTTCTGTTCTGAGAGGCAAGAAGAATCTCATATGAAACAAGCTGTCCATGAAGCTCGGAAAATGTAACAGGATCTGTGCGCTGCTGTAGTGCTCCCATAATACCATTATAGTCGGAACCGAGTTTGTTTGCGAAACACAATAGCATTGAAATCAGATTCAGAAAGAGGGTTACCGGCAAGAGCAAGGGAATCGGCAAGAGTTTTGGCTTGATGCAAATATTGGGAGACGGATTTGTCATCCTTCGTCAGACTATGAAGTTCCAGAAGAAGTTGTGTGCGTTGCGCATTGCTGACAACGCCATATGCCGTGGCAAGAGCCTTCCATTCGTGGAAACTACGAAGATAAGGGAGATATTTTAGCATAAGGGTTGCATCCCTTAGTAGTTTTGATGGATTAAAAGATGATTGATGTCGGTAAATTCTTTGACTGGGTTTATTACTAATATCTGTAGCATATCTTTTAGATCAAAACCCTCTGAGAAGCTAAACTTCTTTTAGCTTTTTGTCATTGAAGTACCTTTGACCATATTGCTTATCTCTATAAGGGACTTACTTTCTTTGTGCTTAATGAGGACTCTGAGTTAATTGTGTACATAGTTCATCTTGGACTTAGACATCTTAGGTGGAATCCGTTGACTTAGTCTGATAAGGGCTTTTGTCCTTTGACTAAAGGTGTAACAGATCGTGTGTCCTGAATGATCAAGAGATCATATCAGTCGAATGCAAGGTTTTTGACCTTTGTCTGTCAATCGGTTAATAAATACCTCCAACTCATTACTTCGTTGCCTTATCAGATCAGGCGCACTTTACGGCGCCTCTCCCTTTTACTGTCTTAGGCTCTTCCCTTTCTAAGTTTTCATCCTTGATTGGGGGGAAGTGAATAAGCCTCCACCTATTAGGAACGGATCTTTGAAGCAAGAGTGATAAGACGCATTCTGGAAGAAATCTCCTATGAGCAGTTAAGCGCTAAGGTCTGCTTACAACTTTTTATTTCCAGTGAAAGGACGCAGTAGAGCCACTTCAAAAAATGCTATAAAAAATGGCAGCTTAGGTATAAGGTATAGAGGACTGGCATGGGCACGGACCTACCTAAGAAGGAAGAATGTTAGCCAGCCAGGGACATGGTTCTTCATGAGCTCGCCTCCAAAAACTTTTTTCCGTGAAATAAAAAGCAGAATGTAAATGCTTGTGCATACAGATAGGCAGACAGATAAGATAGTTGGTCCTTCAATAGAATTCTTCCAGGCCTTGCTTCTTAATAGGAAATTGACCTTGACTCAACGAATGACTCCCATGAAAATAAATACTTTTCTGTTAGGTTCTTAATTAATATTAATTAATAGCAGGCTACTCTCAAAATACAAAAGAGTCGTTTAGTTCGTGAGTGGGTCTGTCGTCCTCCTCATTATAGTCCTTCTAAAATCAATAGCATTTCGTCGGAATACATCCTGTCTTTTCACCTTAGTAGTCCTATTCATAGTAAGTACTATAGCTCCAATCATGGCTACTAATAAAATAAGACTAGGAAGCAAAAACCAGACGAAATAGTGGGTATAAAGTAAATTGCCCAATGTTTCCAAATTAGTCCAACTTTGTACCTTTCCGGCATAAACCGTATATCCCAGAGAGAGAGTCTTTCTTTGGGTTGGTAGTAATGGAATGCTTTCATTATCTAAAATGAAGAACATTTCCCACCAAAAGATCAGTCCAATAATACCACTCACTGGTAAATAGCGCAATACTTCTTCGTGAATCTCCGCGATTTGAATATGGAACATCATAACAACGAATAGGAATAAAACAGCTATAGCTCCTATATAAACTACTAGGAAGATCATAGCGAAGAAGTCGAGACCTAACAAAAGAAGTAAACCTGAAGTGTTGCAAAAGACTAGGATGAAAAACAAAACGGAATGTACCGGATTTTTAGCGCGTACAACCATCAAACCAGAGACCAAAGCAAGGCTCGACAAAACAGAAAGTATCATGGTACGTCGTCCTTCCCTGAAATGGAACTTTCATGCTAGCTCTTGCTGCTCCAACATGAAAGTAGATCTATTACACGACCAGCGCGGTTGTTCGTATTTCTTTTTGCTCTTCCAAAAGCCAAGCCTTCTTCCTAAGTTAGAAAGCACTCACTGAGTTACTTACGGTCGACGCCGAGAATTTCTTATGTGTCCAGATCGATCAGAGATTCGGCTTGCTTCTCCCCTACCTTTTCTTATGGAAGAACTCACTTCTATTTGTCCCAAGGAAGAATAGAAAGCTCCCTCTTTATTTTTTCATTTTAAACGCTGGATTTTTTTAAAAAGACGGAAACCTGCGATGCCTACTAGATAACTTCTTTTAGAACCTTTACGTCTTCTTAATCTTTTCAAAAAAAAGCCTTTGACCTTTGTATTTGTGCGCCTCATCTCCCTCATTTTTAAAAAAACTAGTGTATGTCTGAATGTTCGTGGATTAAGAAGAGGCGGTTCACCAGCCATTACACCATAGGATCCCAACAAAGAACGCAACCTCCAGGTTGTTCGCTCTTTTATTTTGATCGGTAGTTTAGCGACCACTAGCTTGATGAAGAATCTCTCCAAAATATGCCTTCTTATTTTTTTCCGTGATTTACCGGCCACTCGATCCAGGAATCCCACCTCATTCTCAAACCTGGTGGCTCCGTTGATTGGAACTCGTAGAATCTCATCTTGCACACAAATTATGGGGGTCCCAAGTCCTGCATCCACCACGAAGACTCTATTTTCGTCTAAGTCTAAGCGTAAAACTTCAGATTTTAAGCGGCTTCCCCTAGATAAGAAAAAACTAGAATTAGATCTTGGAAATGATCGACTCAAATAGATGGTCATCATAAGCTTTTTGATTCCTCCTATTCCTATTGATCAGAAGCATCCAGCAGCGCCACGCCAGTAGAAAGAGTTAAGCTACTAAGCTAAGCTGCTGTTGGGGAACTCGAACTCGGTAGAAGCGATTTGCCGCTTCCGCCTCTCTAGGCTTCACAAGAGCTCAGCTCCCCTATATAGAATGAAAAATGAGTCTTCTCCCCATAAGCTTCGCTGTAAGCGACTACACACCCCCCGCCCGAACCATTCTTAAGACCACCAAGCCCTCTCGAATGAGTTCTACTATAGAACTTTTCAACAAAGCCCCGGGGGCAAACCTTTCTCTCACTGATAAGTTAAAGGCTGTGACTAGATCGTCTTGAACACTTATGCGACGAAAATTAAGAGCATTCAGAAGGGTTGATAATTTAATATTAAAGTTTCGACATAACAAAGCTTGCACTGTTTTTTCGCACTTAGGGGTACAGCGTGACATTGGTAACGATTCCACTACGGTGCCACAAATTCGCAAGCTGGTCCTAAGGTTGCCTTGTTCTTCATTGGATTTCAGAAGAAGGGCTTCGTTAGGATTGAGGAATTTTTGCAATTCTTCTCGAATAGCCTGGATTCTTCCGTCAAGAATCCCTTTGAAAGTATTACCTAAACTCTTCCGACTTACCATGATAAATGCTATAAAACAAAAAGCTACAATAATTTCTTCATTATATATCAATATTTGCTTTGAACTTAATGCACAAATAAAAAGAATAACAGCAAATAGTTTTTTGCTAGTAAATATCATTTTGCTTTTTCCCTTTTTTTGTTCTGCTCTCTCTCTCCTTGTAAGGAGGAGCCCGCTTCGCGCCTTTCGTTAGAGTTTTTTGAGCCTTGTTTTTTTCCAAGGTTCAACTAGAACGCAGGGGCTTGGCACCAAGGAAAATTTTGCAATTATTAGGATAACAAATGGAACCAATTTCTATTTGAGTGCTCGCCCAGCGAGAAGGGCCCCGACCCTGCCCTGCCAAGTAAAAAGTAAAAGAACTTCGTATTTGAAACTATAGAAATATTTTTTAACCTTGAATGCTATTAATAAATTCTACAGCAATAGTTCCTCGTACTCGGAAAGTAATTACGAAAATGGCTAATCCAATAGCAGATTCCGCAGCTGCCACGGTTAGAACCAATAAGGCAAATAATTGACCCATCATATCATCCAAAGAAACAGAAAATACCAAAAAGTTGAAATTCACAGCTAATAACATTAGTTCAATTGACATTAACATAATGAGAATATTTCGTCTATTAAGGAGTATCCCCCAAATACCTAAAAGAAAGATGATCATAGAAAATGTCAAATATTGGATAGGATCCATTTCGGGAACGTTGAATGAAACTTAGACTAATTCAAATGTTAGAAACTAGAGGACAGGAGATCGAACCTGAACTCGACGAACCTAAGAAGGGCCAGCCCTCTTAGCAGATGAAGTGGGAGAGGCAGGATTCGAACCTACGACTAAATCCTTCTTCAGTACCCGTTCAAACTCCTTTAAACTCCTGGAAATGATGAACGAATCTCACCACCGATAGCAGAGAAGAGAGATTAGTCCACGCCTACTTAGGACCAACATCTAGAAGAGTAGTTAGGCGGGGAGACCTCTCTCTCTCAATAGAAATCCCCAGGCATCAAGAAAATCCTTTCCTTTTTGCATTCCATTCCGATCTTAGGAAGGGGTTACCTGCGCTACGACCTGGGCCCTTCTTTCTCAATCGAAAAAGAAAACTAGAAAGATTGGACTACTTCATTATTTGTTCTTACTTACCTTACGTAATTTCGAAATCAAGGCAAGAAGGTAGGGGCGAGAGGATGGAGCTAGAGTGTCAACTGATTGAGAGGTTGAGAGCGGGTTAGAAGAAGGCTAGTATTCAATTCACTGAGTTGATAGACGAAGGCGCGAAGAATTGAGCGGAGTCGTAAGACGATTGGGACGAAGGAGTAGCCATTCAATCTTGTAAACTAATCGAGACTAAAATTGGAAAAAGAGATACAAACAAAAAGAAATAACCAATCAATAAAAGAACATGAAACCATTCTGTTTCAATAGAGGTACAAAAAAGGGTTAGAGGTAATAAAGTAGGTAAAGTGGTTAAATTTTTCAAGCTGTTCCAACCACTGCTGGATGTGATTCCAAGGGCCAAACAAGAATGAATACCACACAGAAGAGTCAAGACCAGGCTCCCTAAAAAAATGTTTAACCAATCCATTCCGGATCGACCGAATTGGTACATAAGTTGTAACATGGGAAAACCACAGAAAACACAACTTATTTGAATAAACCAGTGACCTACCAATTGTAGAAGTAGAATCTTTGGCAAGCAATAAGAACTTAAAAAATACAATTCGAGTGTACCATTTTCTTTCTCATTTCGAAGAAAGGGTGCGGAAAGAAAAGAAAACAAGAGAGAGATCCAAATCAAACCTAAATGGAAATGGCATAAAAAGTTTTTTTCAAAACCTAGCATTAAGGGCGTTACGACGATATACAAGAGGAATAAAGAAAAACTCGTGATTGGTGTGGAGGAGAAAATCTGTTTATAATATAGTTCAAGAAAGGGGCGTCTCATTTTCCAACTCCGTTGCCTTACTTTAACAAGCTAGCGCTCTTAACTTCTGGCCGATCCCCTTCGTTCTTCCAAGGGCATTTCCATACCCAACTTCCGACTCATTCTTCGTCACCTTAGGCAAAAAAGGCAAGAAGGACAA
>JAYMTM010000019.1:12500-14819 GCA_036898045.1 Erodium gruinum
GAACTTTAAAGCAACTACGTACCATCGTTCGGTCTTCCTATGTAATGTAGCTCTATCTCTCATACGATAGAACTAGCAAGATGAGCTCGAAGATGCCAACTTTAAGACCTTCCCTTCTTAATATTAGTCTCTTTCAGGGATGTAAAAGACTATCTTTCGCACGCCCACCTCTATCAATTCGAAAATGGCAAAGTTGATATTTACATTATGCCCTATAAATACACTAATAACATTCCTCCCAGAGTTCGATTACAGGGAGATAGGGAAGCCAACAAGGGACATAACTAGGCTAAGACAGCCTTCCCTGCTCTGCTCTCAATATTGGACTTAACTGAACTATTACTAACTTATTGCTGGCTGGGAGCTTACTTCTCGCAGTCAGCTATATAACTCAGGCAGGAAACTCGTCTGGCTGACCAATTAGCCATACTACCATTAGAATATCTTACTCGATTGATCTCGGTGTTCTCATTCCACGCTATGTCAAAAAAGGTCAATCTCAGTATACGGCCCCTAATGGTCTGACCTGACCAAAAAAGAGGATTGAACAGGTCTTAAAACGAAGAAGTTGAGGCATCGATCTGGAGTGGGTCTTGCATTGCTATTACACGGATGACAGGAGCCCTTTACCTTTACCTCCAAGCACGGGCTCTTCAATTATATCCATACCACAACGAGAAGGGAGGGTGAACACTGATGATCGAAACATCTCCTTCAGTGCCTGGTCAACCATTAAAGAAGAGGAGCGGACCTACGTCTAGAAGAGAATACCGGCTAAGCCGATGGGAAAGGTATAGTTACGTGTGAGAATTTTTATACTACGGAAATCACAGGCATTAGCATACCAACTTGATCGTTACCGGAATGTCTGTCATCAATTCAACTCCTAACTGACACCAATCTGTGCTCTCGTACGAGTAGGAGTGCTTGGTCTTGTTTGAATATGCGCTGTTCTCTTTCTTGTTGATTTCGCAGGACAGACAGATATTGAATTAACAGAGAAGTAAGGCGACGGAAGGAACTGATTGCATTAGTCTCAGGGGCATAGCCATGTAGTACGAGATTAGGCCGATCAGAGAATGCCATAGGTAATTAAAGAGTTGCACGTATCGAATCTTTGCTTTAAAAGTTGCACTAGCATTAGCAAGAGGAGGAGCCGAGCACTAGTAGAAATAACCTATCAATAACCTATCTCAGATATCCATAATCGGATAAAAATGTTATCCAAGTTATTCAAAAGGAAGTCGATAAAGATTAATCCCCAGCTCTCCTTTTATTGCTAGCTCTTTTACTTTTTGCCTGGCACTGAAGAAGAAAGATCAGATGCGCCTTATCCGCTATTTGCGACGTGAATCGAGGATAGGTACCTAGGACTAATTCCACAGTAGAAAGGGCTATGCGCACCAGCCCTTAGCATTAGTGTGTCTATGCGTGCTTTTAACATTATCTTAGTGCCTTTATTCTTGCGGCAATGCCCCTTTAAGTGCTTTAGTGAGAATGCGGAGGATTGATTGAGTGATCGATAAGAACTCTCACTTGTAGGTCGAAGACCAAAGGGAACTCTGTCTTTGAGTCGGGTGAAGGGGTACGAAGTAGAACCGATTGGTGGGGGAAAGGAGCTCAAAACTAGATCCTAATCCTAATGTATGCAGTTATTCCTCTATGTAGTTATTCAAGTATGATGTTACCACCCTACTTGAAACTAGAAGCTACTTTGAGTTCCTGAATCGTACTTATCGTAGTGCTTAGTAACCAAAGGAACTAGCTTGTAACTAACATCCAAGTCCCTTACCTCTTGTAAGCCTTTGACTTACTATAGTAGTATAGATACTATACCTTCTTTGTTTTGTATACTACCTATAGGAATGCTCTACTATACTGTCTAAATAGTTCACGTAGTAACCGTCTGTAATGGTCTTTATAAAGGAATGAAATAGCGAGACTGAAAGGAGAGGAATGGGAGCTAACTCCTGTCTTCTCATTCTATGTAGGGAGTTGTAGCTCTTACCTATTCTTGTTATTTTTAGTTCTATCAGCTGGGACACATCACATAAGGAACTCCTGTCTCCTAAGCTGAGAGTCGGCTGAGACTTACCTACAGGGAGTTAACTCCATAGTTGAGCAACTAAGCGACTACCATACCTGTCTTTGAGTCGAGTACGGGGACCTAGATTCTGACTCCTTACAACATGAGAGACCATAAAGGCACGAAGTGGCTCACTTGACCTTGCGACAGATGAGAGCAAGTCTTAGATCCCTAACTCCTTTAAGCAAAAGTGGACAAGAATACAAGGATTGCTAAGAACCTTCGCTTCTTGT